>JAEIFU010001670.1:0-61553 GCA_018904235.1 Lordiphosa stackelbergi | reverse complement strand
CGTCGGGCATGCTTTCGTCAACCTATATACAGCAAAGAAGTTGGTGCATGCACCCACCAATTCTTCGCCCCTAGTCTTGAACAATTCAGCGGACAGCCCATCAGCGCCAGGTGATTGATGTTGTTCTTAGCCTTTGTATGGCTCAAACAGACTCTCTCTGTTGCTTTGGCGGATCTATCTCTATGTTGCCGATTGGTGTCATCGCTACTTCTCCAGAGGCGGCATCTTGTTCATCGTGAGAAGTAACTAGCATTTGTGACCAGATTCCCGGATTTCGTATGTGTTTGTTTTTCAGCGACTCTGGGCTTAAAACAGGGTTCCCCAAGCAGAGAGCGTGAAAACGTGACTGTGTCTCTCTAACACACAATGAAGGTTGACTTCGGCAAGCATTCGGTAAGAATTGGCAAGTAAGTTCGTGGCCCCGGGGCTATCGTTGGGGAACTCTGGCTTAAAACCTTCTGGTAATTGCTTTATCTTTTGATCAAATTTTCGAGTCTCACTCATACAGAATAACATTCTTTTGTTCATTCTTTTTTCTTGTAAAAAGGCGCTTCTCCTCTTTCCTTTTCTCCAGATATTGGGTAACAGCCCGACTTCAGAGTTTTCTTGTAGACATCGTCTGTCTCTGCAGTAGCGCATCGGCACTCCGCATCGTACCACGACCGCTTTCGAGGGGACTCGAAGTAAAGGAATCTCCTTGCTTCTTAAGTGTTCGGTTCCACTGTTCGCATATCCGTTAAACGAAACCTAAAAATCTACTTTTTTGTGGTAAAGTTTTGCGATTTTCGAAATTGTTATAACTCACGTTTTGGTGGGAGAAGTCGTGAGTATGTAACAGGCAGTAGGAAGGAATCATTTCCGACCATATAAAGTATATATTCTTGATCAGCATCAACAGCCGAGTCGATTTAGCCTTGTCCGTCTGTCCGTCCGTCCGTCCGTCCGTCTGTATGAACACCTAGATCTCAGAGATGGTAAGAGATAGAGGTTTGACATGTATGGGGCAAATGTTTCTTTTTTCTGCACGCAGATCAAGTTTGTTTCAAATTTTGGCCACGCCCCCTCCCGCCCCCGCAATTTGGAAAAAAGTTATATCTCCTACAGTTTTAAAGATAGAGGATTCGTACCTTCTAGAGATAGTTAGTAATTAGCAAAATGAATCGATTTGCCGAAGGAATGATAAAGATCGGATGAGCGGTTCTCAAGTTATGAGCAAAAAAAGTGAACCAAGCCCTCCCCCGCTACCACCCTAAAAAATGTTGCATACTTTTTTGGATGGTCACACTAAGGTACGCGGGAACACTGTTAAACACTATTTTTCATGAGTAACGGTATACCGAAGTCGGTTAGAGCCGACTTTAACTTCCGCTCTCGTTTTAAACTGAAGTCAGAAAGGGTGAGTTTTAAAACCGTTCAGTTTGAAAGAGAATGAAAAACACAAATGAAAATTTTGGGCAAGTTTCAAGATTTTTTGGACTGCACTACTTATGTATACATATATATGCGTATATTTTTCAATTACCATTTATCAAATTTTCTAATAATATTGGGTCTTATGAAAGTTTTGCAAATTTCACCATTTTTTTCACCATTGGCTCACACTTACTTTAATTAAGCAATTCGCGGTTTTTTGGCCTTTTAAATAAAGTTAAAAAAAAAAAAAAAAAAAAAAAAAAAAAAAAAAAAGGGTAGACCATCCTGTTTTAACTGTTTCAGCCGGAAAATGTCAAACGTCCCCTATCCGGAATTCTATCCTTTTTAGTTCCCTTTATCCGGATATCTGGACTTTTTTATACTAAATTGGTTCAATGTAAAAATATATTTTATAAAATTTTTGGACAAACAAAGGGGGGGGGGGGGAGGCTAAGCAGCAAAAAAACCAGATTTTAAAAACTCGATGTGTCGCGATGAGTCGGACAGCAATAAGGCGTATTGCAGTAAAAACTCGAAAGTGGATCACCCGCGAGCATGTCGATTAAACATATACTCATCATGTTTTAATCAAGGAAATAAAATTAGTTTTAAGCCAGATGGGAATTGCATTTTCCGATTAATTCGTTTAGCTATAGCTAAAACACGCTAGAATTATTGCTGTTTCGATATCAATCAGCTGTTCACCATCTACTCCACCAAAAAAAAAAATGCACAGTTTACGTATTTAATTCTTATTAACATTTCCAAAAATGAGTCAATACAGCCACGTGAAATACACAGCATCACCCGCACCCTCGGTGGTGTCGGGTTATTCAAGTGCCTCCCGGCTGCCTCCACCGTTGGGCTATCGCAAGGATTGTCTCTCCGCCACCAGCAAAAGCTACAAATATTTGCGACGTCTACTCAAATTTAATCAGATGGATTTTGAATTTGCACTGTGGCAAATGATATACTTGCTTATTGCTCCACAAAAAGTGTACAGAAACTTCAACTACAGGAAGCAAACCAAATCCCAGTTTGCTCGCGATGATCCAGCATTTCTGGTGCTGCTGGTGGTTTGTCTATGTGGTAAGATCAAACACACACACACACAGACATATGCATAGTCCAATTGAAACTCTTGTGTTTGCAGTAACCTCCTTGGGTTTTGCCTATGTGTTGGGCTTATCCTTCTGGCAAAGCATCTCCTTTATATTCTATGTGGTTTTCGTGGATTGCATATTTGCTGGCATTATAATTGCATCATTTTTTTGGGCGGTGACGAATCGCTATCTACGCACCAATAGCCTGGAGCCGGATATTGAATGGGGCTACGCCTTTGATGTACATTTGAATGCCTTCTTTCCGCCACTGATGCTGTTGCATTTCATTCAGCTGTTCTTTTACAATTGGCTGATAAGTCAGACGTGGTTCATTTCACGATTTCTGGGCAACTCTTTTTGGCTTCTGGCAATGGGCTACTATGTGTACATCACCTTCCTGGGCTACAATTGTGAGTATTGATGGCATTTCTATTGTTTGATTACAAGAGGTTTAACTTATTTTAACTTTTATCCTCAGGCATTCCTCATCTGAAGAATACGCGTCTCATACTCATAGCTCTGCCTATTATCTTTCTCTTGTATCTTGTAGTCACAATAATTGGCTGGAATGCCACCATATCGTTTATTGACTTTTATAAATATCGCGTGTATTAACTTGTGAATTGTTTAAATATGCTAAGCAACGCCCCTCTCCCTTGAATCCCTCTGCGATTATGACTAATAAAATAACTTATGTAGCATATTTGGTAAGCTGTTATTTTGAATCCACACCTCCAATCCCAATCAATATTTAGAAACTGTTTTGTTAATGAAAAACAACTTTATTTAGTTCTAAGCCAACTGCTTGGGCTTAACAAAGGTACGCTTGCGTTTATTACGCTTCCGCTGCAGCTCCAAAGTGTGCAACTCTGTATGCACTTCCGCAAAGATCTCCTTTTGCTCTTCTTCGGCTATGGTCGAACGATATTGCTTCATCAAATCATACTTCTCCCAAGGTTTTTGCACTTTTTCCGAAGATTTGCGATGTTTATCCTTCAGATACTGATCAATATTGGCCACACCCAGCAAATTCTGTCGTTCCCAACGCTCTAGCCAGGGTCGCGGACGCAGCACCACTTTAATCTCATTCACTGGAACTGGGGCACCCTCTTCCAATTGTTCGGCCTCCATGTTTTCATCAAAGGTGCTAAACTCTGGCAGAGCATCGCGCAAATAGAACAAACTGTCATCGAGACGTTTCTCCAGACGCAGAACCTCAACCTTTTGTATGGTGGGATCATATAGTTCGTAGTTTACCTCCATGCCCTGGTGGTCAATAACATTGCGGAGTATAAACCGTGCCCGCAAGCCACAGCGTTCGCGATGAATACAAATTCCCACAAAGCGGCTTGTCTTGCCAGCGGCATGAGGATCTGAGCTGGTTACGGCCACAATGGAGCCCACATAGAATTCGGGCAAATCAATTTGACGCCGGCGATCTAGCATATCCAAACGTTCCAGCTTTTCACGTATTGAGTTGCGCCATTCTATTTTTGGATCGGGCAGGAATTCTGGATAGACAAAGCGATAGTGTCCCGGCACTAGGGGCTTGCGTGTGGTCTGAGTTGCTGGTTGTGATGGGGGAGGTGACACGGGAGCCGCCTCTTGTTGTTGTTGTTGTTGCGTAGCCTTTGCAGAAAATGTGACTGAAATTTGAAGTTTGATTAAAAGAATGGTCACAGAGCAGCCTGACACAACTACCTACCAATTCGCTTGTAGGAGCCTTGCGGAACCAATTTATGGCTTACTAATCGCAGACCAACGTTCATTTTACTTAACTTTTAAAGGTTTTTAATGTTTAGATAATCAGCGCAACTGTCTGAGCTATCGTTTTGTTATCGTCTATCGATGTAACAGATGGTGTCGAACGAGCAATAGCGATGGGAGCGTAACTCACGACCGACTCTAGAGCAGAAAAATTTGAACTACACTAAAGCCACGGTATTTTTTTTTCAAACGTGAAATAAACTGTTCACCGAACTCGCCTCTAAATTGGGCCATGTCAGCCAAGTCCAGCTTTTCCATTTTGGGAAAAAAAAGTTTGCAATCATCCTCCAACGTGGTCAAGCCAAGCCTTCCAAACCCTCTGTTTTAAATTTCGCACAAGAGAAAGGGAATACAGTTTAACGCCGAATTAGAACGGCAATGTTTAAGAATTTGCTTTTTCATGGCTAGATTACTTCACATCTGGCGGCAATAGCTGGTGAAGGTGCACCGTATGTGTAAAAGCTATTTTTCTAAAGAAAGAAAAAAACTTTTATTAATCATCGCACGGTAGCGCTCTCGATTCAAAGTAAAGGACCTGCCGATTTGATGCCATCGGCCCATAATCCACACCAAACAGTGTTTTTTTTCGGGATGCATTGACAGTTCTTGCAATGCTTCTGACTGTTTTTCACACCAAATACGGTAATTTTTATTCACAAATCCATTCAACCAGAATTGAGTTTCGTCGCTGAAGAAAATTTGTTACATGTGTTTCACATTTTTATAATAAAATTTAATAATTTGAAAGCGTTGTTCGTTTGTAAGTCGATTCATGGTTAACCAAACTGAACATGTTTGACAGTAATAACGCTAGCAACAGCAATTAAAAATAATTGACAAAGCCGGATTAAAAGTTTCGTTATCCACCAACTCATTACACTGTGCAACAGTCAAAAAAATTACCAAGCTACACTTTGCGGATTCGATAGTGCTACCCAAACTGAATAAATCCCTATCAGCGTTTGGCTAGATTTGAAGCATTTTTTTTTATGGACCCTCAAATGCCAACCAAAAAAAGGAGTCATTAGTTTTGGGCTTTAGCTGCAAACTGTCTTCGGCAAAGTTGAATCTGACAGTCCGCAGAATAAATTCTTTATACAAAGATTTTTAAAAAATTTATGTTTTCCGGGAGTATTTCTCAAAAAACTTTTTTTCAAAAACGTATTTTTTACTTTTTCGAGTATAACTTTTAAAAATAAGAATTTTTCGCATACTTTCTTTGGAAAAAATGAAACTTTTCAGATACCAAACAACTCTTCTAAACAAGGTTTTACAATCTGAACACTTCTACATACTCTAAAACGGCCCCAAAAGTGTTATTTGATCATATCTTGCAGCATTTAAGGTGGCGTGGCAAGGATGACCATGTCATCATCGTACATTAATACCTTGGAAACCTTATTTGCAAACTCTGCGTCTCAAGGCATTACAGTTGCAATGTCATCTATGTATATAAAGAGAGAGAGCAACGGGCTAAGTAAGCATCCTTGCTTTACTCCAAGGTTTGTTTCAAACCATTCCGACATTGATTTTCCATCCCAAACCGCTGTTCGATTTTTTCGTACAAACTCTGCAGAATAATTAGCATTTTTGTGGAAACTCCTAGATTGCGAAGCTTAAACATCAGACTCCTTCTATCAATTGTATCAAATGCAGCTTGGAAATCGATAAAGAACAAGTATAACTTCGTTTTCTGCCTAATCGTTAGCTATAGATGTTGGCACAAAAATGCTATCAACAGTTGAGTAGCCCTTCCGAAATCCAGACTGATTCTCGCTCATTATATTATTTTGTTCTACAAAGATAGATAGACGATTTAATAGGATGCTGGTAAATATTTTTGTAATGGATTTAAAATAGATATTCCTCTGTAATTAAGAACATCAGTTTGATCTCCTTTTTTCAGCAACGAAAAGATGACATTTTTTCTTAAGCTTGTGGGCACCAGTGCTTCGTTGAATATGTTGTTAAACGCATCTCTTAATTGTTCTTTAAAAGCATGTTTTGCTGGAAAGCGATCTTCTCCTGGTGCTTTTCAGACTTTACTACGTCTTAATGCTCCTTGGAGTTCCTCCAACGTAATCTCTCCGTCTAATTCGTCAACATAAGTTGATGGGAGGGCATAGTTCAGCATACTTGGTTGCTATTTAAACAGCAACTCCATAAAGTGTGCGGCAAGGGCGGTTGATGTTACCTGAATCCGTTTTCTGCTGGTGGGCACGTTTAACAGCCTCAGTTAGTTACTTTATAAATAAATCGAAAAAAATTGAGCATTTTATTTCAATTTTGTATAGTGGAAGCTTTGAAGTGAGAACGTAGCCCTTTCTCTTTTTACACTGCGAGAGGAGCGCTGCATCCAATTACATAGCGCTAGTTTCAAGGAGATTTGAGCGCTTTTCTGCTCCTTTTGAGTGCTCTAATATCCTTCTTAGAGCGCTTGGGGTTATGCTGGGTTGTGATATGTGCCACTGAAGTTTGGGCTTATTTCGGAGTACACTCCTATTTATTTTAATAGGAACTTTCTGTCAGTGGTTCAGAACCATACCTTATTTTTATGAAATTATCGTGCTTAAATTGAAAACAATTTGTTTGTGTCCCCCACAAGTTGGAAAAAATGTAGTTCAAAGCGAAACCTTACCTTAGATGAATTGTTTGTCGGTGGAATCATTATACACGGAATATTATACTTTATTTCGTAAATGGTCTAATTCTTTACTATGCTAAAAGTTAGTTTAAGCATTATGAATGTTTGTTAATTCAATTAACTTAATATACGAATTAGTTTTTGTTTTCGGAAATACACACATGGTTTACAGCTGCTTGTATGAAATTGCCTATACTCGAATCGAATAAAGTTAATGGAAAATTAATGGAAATAATAAGAGCTTAAGACAATTCTTATTCGAATAGGAAGAGGATACTTAAGTACATTATAAATGGAATACTTTAGCTTAGCTTAGATGAATAAAATTAACGATTCGGCATCGGTTTATAGCTAATATTATTTGACTCTGCAACTCTGTTTATTATTTGTTTTACAATTTATTACATACTAGATATAAATAATAATTAATACAATTAACGAAATGACAGCTTTTGTCAAAAAGATCGCGCTAAACCGGCTATGAGCACCCAAATCTAAGGGAAAAGTATGGAGACAACATGTACATAGTTTTAGAGCCGTATAACAGGGCGAGCTGCAAGTTCGAAAAGCCCTTAAATTCATGAAATGAATTAAAACACTTGATAATAATTATATATATGTATACAGTATACTTATCAGTTATATATCGAATAAATTTGTTGTCTTGTCGCGGCTAAAATTTTACTGAAGCTTGTACACCCTTGCAAATTCAGAAGAAGTATAATGAAATATTATTTAATAGTAAATAAGATTAAAATCCTTACAAATAATCGTCACTTTTCTGACTGATAGTATGAAACATAGACAAGATTGATTAAAATAGCAAAAGTGATAATATCTTAGAAGAAACTTTCTTAGTCGGTTTCTATATAATTATTTATATTTAAGAGAGGGCACCCTACCATTGAAAACCGATTTAGTTTGGTTAAAATATATCACAAAATTTAATTTTTCGGTAGTTACTCGTACAGAAAGATTTAATAGCCTAGTTCCACTGACACATATAGGTACACTATCAAATTCAGTGATTCTCAACCGCTGACGCTTTTTAATATCTTGATTTTGTTTACACAAGTCAAGACTTCAAAATTTATCAATATATGTAAAAAATATAGAGCTTTCAGGAAAAAATCTACGGTATGTTGCCATTCGGCTACATTTCTTAGAATGTAGAACCAAAGAAAAAATTAAATGGAATGGGTGATGTAAAAATATGTACATAAAGGGAAATGTACATAAATATGTCAGTGTAAATAGGCTATAACATGGTGGAGTCGGATTTATATTTTTACCAAAAATTTTGTATTTTTTTTTTAATTTGAAACCTTTTTAAAATTTTGGTATTTCCCATTTCCAGTACTTGGTAGAAGGTATGTAGAAGGTATTTAAGGTTTTGACTTTTCTCAACAATATACACACATATATTTAAGGCCCTTGAGAATATAAATTATCGAATATAATGATCGTTATGATTAATAACTTATTACTCGACTACGGATTTTATTTTTTTCTTAATTTTTGCAAAGAAGAAACCCAAATATAAATTTGAATACATTTAATTAAATAAACATTAAATTGGGGTTCGAATTAAAATCACATCAAAGAAATGGGCATATGTCGAAGAAAAAATGTTATATATATCGAAAATATGTGGGGAGTTTTGCAGTAATTCTTCCACCTAGATCAATGTAAATTATTACTTATATACACAATTAAAATCCAAATTCTCAGAAGATTTTTGTAAAATTGGCCGTATGCATTAAAAGAAATTCTTTGATATTAGATAGACCGGCAAAAAAAAATTTGATAAAAATTCTGCCTGGAACACTTATTTTAAAGGAGGCAATCTCTCTTAAGTCCTGTACTGAGGGGCTAAATATTTAATTTTGCACATTACTTCATTTAAATAAGAACATTGTCTTCATTCCATTATTTATTTGTATTTCTTTACCAATCCAGTGGAAGTTAATCTTTTATTTCTTAATTTTTTATGTAGGCAAGTTTGTCACGCAGAATCCGAATTTGGGATTTAAATTTCTATCTAGCAACTGAACGAGTGCGTAATCTATTTACTTTTCAATCCAAATTTTTAAAACAAAAAATATTATTCGGTTTGGCGTAAATCAATTCCATTTTCGAAAAAATTGCCAGAAAGTTGAATTGAGAACATGACTGAATAATTATAAAAAAATTACAATTATGGTTAGTGCTAATTATTTAGTAATGTGTATTCCAAGACTTATTCCAAATCGGGAATGTCTGGTCTGAGGTGGGCTTATTAGGGCAGGGTCTCCTTTATTGAAGATTTGGCAAAGTATGTAAACATTCGAATTCTTTTGGTGTGCTTTCGTTGGACCATATTTGGTAAAGGAGTTTGTGTATGCCTTACCGATTCCTAGCCGCAAGTCTTTAACCACATAAAAGTACTTCTGTGATCAAATTGAAAGGTGAATTTTTCCTATATTTTAAATTATAATTATTTTATTTTGTTTTACACAGTTGACACTTGAACTGAAAGTTTGTGTGAGCACACGCATTTCTTCTGATCGCAATGCTGTTTTTGTTGTTCCTGCGCTCACTCCCCCGCTCTTTCTCGCACTCTGACCAAAAGCGCTTAGTTCTAAATGTTCGATGGGCGCCATGATGACAGGTATGGCGCTCTCTCTCAATGTGCTCTCTTTTCGGGACTCCACAGGTTTAGTGAGTTGCTGTCATTGGATTGAAAAGGTTGTGTGCGCACGAATTTGTGTTTGTGAAAATGTCGAGCCAATACTGTTGCGTAGGTCGATGTAAAGCAGTGACGGCCACCCATAGCTACCAGGAGCCCAAGTCAGTCGTTTTTGTATGCAAACGCAAGCCGAACTCTTGATTGTGTGAATCGGAGAGCATTGAATTGCAAGTAAAACGACTGTGGTGTGGAGAGAGCTCTCTTGTTCACCAAACGAAACACACTATTCTGTCCTCTCCATTTAGTCGGCACTGATGTAAAGCAGGGAGAGATTGGGCTTGTTCAGCAGAATATTTGATCCCTAAGCAGGTATCAGAAAAAAATTTTGCATCTAGTAGTTTGTAATGTTGTGTTTAATGTAATGTTTATCACTTTAAAGTAGCATACTACTTCTTTGATACTTGCTCCTGTATCATGATACCTCAAATTGGCTTTTATGATGCCGCATTACTCAAGTTTAGTAGGAAGATTATTGCAAATTTATACTTGATCATGGAGCATGTTGTTCTGCTGAACACGGTCAGTGACTCTCTAACACACAGTGTAGCAAGACTATGGCTAGCAATCGGTGTGAATTGGCGAGTATGTTCGTACCCCAAGGGCTATGACTGGTGAACTCTGATGATAAGAATGGAACATTATATTTAGACGTGCTCCAAAGACGAAGAAAGAAGAAAAGTGTGCTCACTGTAAAATTTGACTTTTCAACAGAAGTAGATTTCTTTCTTATCTTTTCTTTTGCTTTCACGAAAGCAAATCAAAAGCAAATCAACTTTCAGGAATACCACTATTGTTTCTAAAAAATTATCTAATTGAAAAAACCCGGTGAGTTTGAATTAAAAACTCATCACAGTAGTATGTATTTATACTCTTGGTCAGCATGAGAAGCAGAGTGGACTGATCTTGGTCCCACAGTCTATCCGTCTGTCTAGTCCCTCAGTTTTGAAAATATCGAGCTGAAATTGTGTTCCGAGTCTTCTTTTGACTGGATGCTGCTACAATGTCAGAAATGATAGAAGAGCTCTGTCGTCGCTGCTGGGTCTATCTTCACTAACTAACTACCTAACTAACTCCTCAAAAGAAATAACAATTTAGAACTCTAGTCCATAAAACTATTTGCAGGGGCATACAAACTTACCCTGAACTATTTGTGATTAAAAGTATGCGGTGTCACCAAAAACAAAAAAAAAAAAAATACAACTGCAGTCAGATGTCTGCTGTTTCATGGAGATTACACTTAAGCGCTCGGCTCTTCTTGTTTTATGATTATTGGTGGCCATCGTATGCGATGCAAGCGTACTATCAAACGTTTTGAGAATACAGAATGCTCCTCCCTAATGCCGTGCTTCACTTTTTTGTGGAATCGTAGTGTACTTCGATCTGTGTAAGTCTTTGGACACATATTGCATCGAAAAAGCTGACCCGTATGACCACGGAGATGTCTTCGCAATGTATCATTTGAGTTGAAGCGTAGCTCACAGTATCGACATTGGTAAGGACGTTCGCCAGTGTGAGAGCGCATGTGCACATTTAGGCTCGCCTTGCGGACATAGCCCTTTCCACAAAACGGGCAGATATTGCTGAAATAAAATAAACGGGAAAGTACATTATAAAAAAATTATTTAAAAAAATATGAATGAGAGCTACAAACCGGTCATGAACCGAACTGGTTTGAGCCCGAAATTCCGACATACTTTTTTATAGCGAAACGAAAACCTGAATTCGTACCAATATTTGAATGCGATAAAATATTGCAAACTAAACCGGTTCCAAACCCAAGTTAACGGTTCGGTTCAACAAAACTGGAAAGTGATTTCTTTCTTATCTGATCGATATTGTCTCGACCTAGTAGAGCAGGGGTGCCCAAACTGAGTTACGGCCGCGTAAATTGAAATAGTAATGCAGAAAATATATTTTAAGCAAGAACAACTACAATAAATTTCTTTGTGTGTGTGTGTGACGCTGTAAATAGCGAAAAGCGCTAGCCTAGAGAGAGAAAGACACAATTAGTAACAAGCGCGGCTCGGTGGGCGGCGCCCTGGTAGAGTCCGGCAAAGCAAAGATTACTTTAACTCACTTTCAGAAGAGAAGATTGGAAGACACCGCCATAAAGTTGACGCTAATGTCTCTCAAAAACACCTTAAATATTAACTTCCTTCGGATTTTCCAAATAATCGTTGACTCAAATCTAAGTTAAAGAGGCTTTTCCCAATATGAACAAGTAAGTCGGTCAAGCTGTGTTTATATGGATGTCTATTTTATCGCTTTTTTAAATCGTTTTCTTAGTGGAATAAAAAAAAATTTTTTTTAGTCCTTTTGGAAAGGACAAAATCCTTAAATGACCTTAATATTTGAGGTCGATTGCACGGGTTAGGAATTCATTTTAGACCCATGGATGGAATTTTCTTAGAATTTTCCGTAGATTTTGTTTTTTCTATACGCTTTGTGACTTTTTTCCACACATACAAATCGACCCCCTAATTTAAAGTCAATTTTCAGAAAACTAAGTAATTTTATTCTTAAAGTTATCCTATTGGAAAGACAAGATATAACGGACCCTAAAAATGGTCATTAGAAGTCTTATGGTGAAGACGTTCCTTGAAAACTTTCCAGTTTTCTTAAGGCCCTCTTCTGGTCTAGAAAATTTTTTTTTTCAAATTTTTTTTAGTGTTCTATTTTTTAGCTTACATATTCGAAAATATTTATCCCAAAAGGATTTTCGAAATTCAAAATAATTTTGGAGTTATAGCCATTTTGGTTGACCAATGTCTTTCCAAATACAAGTAATTTTCACATTACTTCAAACTTTGAACACGTTTTTCTCGAAACCACGTTTTTCAAAAATGGTGCCCACGTTTTCTCAAGTTCTACCGAAACGATTTTAATGATGTAGGGCTTTATGGACGCAGAATTAACGTGGCTATTATCATTTTTTTTTTTAACACTGGAGTTCAAAAAATGGTCAAAAAACGATTTTTCGTTTTTGAAAGGGCGCTACGGACAATAAAGGCATTCATTCTAACCCACTCTCCCGTCTTCCGTTTTGCTTTCTGATAATTGTATCTCCCGGAAACGTGGGGACCATCGACACATCTTTTTTGGAAGAGCCTACTTTGGATCCCGAGAACTTTTTGAACAGCCCTCGCATTCACAAATTTTTAATTTTGTATTTTTTATAATGAATTGTACAACCAAATACAAAAAACAGAATTAGAAAATCTCTTCCCGATTTCTTTCCACGAATTTTTAAAAAGAACGTGTAAAATTTAGCCCTCTAGACCAGAAGAGGGCCTTAAGCTTTAGAAAACCACGATATATCTATATAATTATGTTTTTTGGACGCGATATATCAAATATCGATGTTGAACATTTTGATTTTTGATATTATCGATATTAATGTATTGAGAAATATTGACAAACCCTACTCAGTAGAAATTACTCCAATTCATTACTAATTTCAGCACTGTTTTCAGTAGTACCAAAGATTTATAGATGACGCATGTTAAACAAAAAACGATTGTTCTTGGGAGCTGACATTGGATCCCAATTTTTGCTTCTCGCTGACTTTGCGAGTATAAATATATTGAAATTTAGCTTTACGTTTTATAAATTAGCTGTAGGGCTGAGAGCAAAGACTTATAGATGTTACAGAAGACGCATGTGACGAAAAAACGATTGTTCTTAGGAGCTGACGATGGATCCCAAAAAAAAAGTTTGTATGAGATGCATATATAGAATATGTAGTGTCTTTGGTACTACCCATGAAACTAAACCATGAGTTCAGTACCGAAATCAAGTCTGAAAGAAGAGATGGTTCATGAAGTAGTAGGCCCTGTTTGTGTTAAATTCATGGATGAAAGGCAGCCATGATTTCAGTACCAGCCCTTCCAAATCTGGGCTGATTCAGCTCTGATTCAGTACTGAGTCGTACTCTCGGGTACATATATTTAAGTACACACACTGAAAATTTCAAGTAAATCGCCAATTACATTAGTTTACACCCAAAGAGACCCAGTTTAACTGAACATTTTTTTGCTGTGAAACATCTTTAATTTCGGTACCGAAGATTTTAGTAGGAGTAAAATTTGATTTCCGCGTCACGTGACACTGGGGAAAGAGGGGTGAAAGAGGGTGGAAAAAGGGGATAAAGAGCTGATGAAAGAGGTGATAAAATGTTAATGAAAGAGGTGATAAAGGGTTGATGAAAAAGGTGATGTAAGAGTTGATGAAAGAGGCCATTAAAGAATTTATGAAAAAGGTGATGTAAGAGGAGATCAAAGAATTCATAAAAAGTGATGTAAGAGGTGATGGAAGAAACGTTGAAAAAGGTGATGAAAGGGTGGGGAAAGAGGGGTGAAAGAGGGTGGAAAAAGGGGGAGAAAAGGGGGGAAAGAGGTGATGAAAGCGGTGATGAAAGGATTGATGAAAAAGGTGATGAGAAAGATATTAAAGAATTATTGAAAAAGGTGATGAAAAGGTGGGGAAAGAGGGGTGAAAGAGGGTGAGAAAGAAAGAGGTGATGAAAGCGGTGATGAAAGGATTGATGAAAAAGGTGATGTAAGAGTTGATGAAAGATGCTATTAAAGAATTTTTGAAAAAGGTGATGAAAGAATTGATGGAAAAAGTGATGTAAGAGGTGATGAAAGAGGTGATGAAAAAGGTGATGAAAGAGGAGATGAAAGAGGTTATGAAAGAATTGATGAAAAGGGTAATGAAAGAGGTGATGATACGAGGTTATGAAAGAGGGGGCAAAGAGGATCAGTGACTAAACAGTGACAAAAGTGTGATTAAACAGTGACTGGCATCAGGTTTCACATCAAGCCTCGTGAGTGTTAACGACACTCACACTTTTTTTAGTGTAGTCTAAATTGGTGACCTCAAAAATCGATTTCAAACATATTTTTATGGCTCCGTTTTTTAAATAGGATTTTTTTTCACTTTTTCAGTAGGTGCTCTTACATTTTAAGCCATATCTCACTTTATAATTGTCATATGTGTGTGCGTGTACCAGATAGAGTCAAGTTTTAAGTTTATAAGATCGAAACTTAGAATGGTAATTGAGCTGTCAAAATAATTGCGTAGAACATCTATTTTTTAAGTCATGTTTTAGATTTGATGTTTGAATACAAATTAAACAAATTAGTATTTGACAATAAAAAAATTTAAAAATCGATTTTTTGCTCGAAAATGAAAGAAATTTCATTTTCGAAACACTGGAAAAAATTTTGAAAAAATCCAAAAACAAAAGTATTTTTATTTTTGCTCGTTCGCGTTTTGCCAAAGTGAAGCCCCGCTGATTTTGAAACATTTTCGAGACGAGATTAAGCTAAATTTTTATGTAGGCATAGAAACGGGAATGAATTTCAAATTAGCGGTTGGGTTCGGACTTTAGGAGCGAGATTCCAATGGAACTAAATCTTAAATGGTTAGTCGGAATCGAGACAGGCACTTACGTTTTAAGCATAGTCTGAACCTCGGGCATGAGTGGTGGCGGCAGCTCCTGCTCAATCATTGGATTTTGATTCAGATTAAGATTAAATTTCTTTTTTTCATTTAAGCGACGCCAATCCATATCCACATCTTCGTCCATCTCTTCATAGGCACCAGCTCCTGGTCTATTTCGTATTTGTCGAAACCGTAAGCTCTCTTGCTGTTCCGCGTCGCTATTTGAGAAAGTTGTTATGTATTTGTTCAATATATAAAGAAATATTCTACTAACCCTAGATGCATTGTTTGTTCTACCAAAGGTTCCATGTCCTCCTCCTGTTCCTCATCATCGTCGTTGATGCCATGCTTCATGAGTTTATGAAGTCGCAGGTAGTATTTATATTGAAAACTCTCGGTACACAATTCACAGTTATAGGGCTCCCCTTCCCCCGTTTGAACGCTTACCTCACTATCCGCAGCCGAGGTGCCAGCAGCTTCCGGCACTGAACTATGATGAAGATTCCCTTGATGCTTATGCGATCGCATATGTTTACGCAAATTATCACTTCGTGTATAGGTGCAAGGACACAGAGGACATTTCAATCGTTCGCCCGTGTGACGACGCAAATGCAATTTGAGTTTGCTGTGCAATTGAAACAACTTGGGACAGTGGGCACACTTGTAGGGTCGCTGATGCGTCTCGCGGACATGTCTGGAGAGTTCATTCCTCCGCTGAAAGGTTTTACAGCATGAGCCACACACATGCGCCTTCTGGGAATGCGTTTGCGTTCTTGGCTGTTTGGGAGCCCAGTCTCTGTCTTTCTTATCTGTTTTCAAAGGTGCCGGAACGTTTCCAACGATCAATTCTTCAGCTAGCCCATCCATACCATTGGCAGCCATACGGTTTTTGTGCTTCACCTGCATGTGCAACTTCGCCTTGACCTGATCGCGGAATGCTATAGGACACCAAGGGCAGCGAATGCTTTGAGTTGGCTTGGTTATAGTCTTGGCAGGAGTTTTCTTGTTTTCGGAATAGTCAGAGTTATCAGAACCCTCTGCTTGCCTGTGGTGTATACGAATGTGGGTCTTAAGATTATGACTCTGGGTATACCCCTTGGGGCAGTGAGGACACTGGAAGCCGGTGTGGCCACGAATATGTCTGGTTAGGCTGAAACGGTTAGCAAAACTTTTGCCGCATAAGTGACAACTGCGAAGGGAGCACGAAGAGAATGGAATGGAAAAGAATGATTGCTTAGCCTGGATAGCCGTCCCCTGCCACTTACCTGCCAGCCGTGTGATTGGGATCATTAATTGGTAGAATTTCCTCTTCATCTGGCATGTAGAACGAACGATCTGGATTTTCAATTTTAATCTCTTTATTGACTTGGGATGGAGTTGGTACAATTTCCTCCTCTGCCATTCGGTTATGAATTCTGTAGCAAAGGGCAATAACAAACAAGAGTTAGTAATTTTTGAAAGCATTATCTTAGCAGCAGCAGCACAGCTCCCACTTTTTCACTTTGTTTCACTCACCGCTGTGGTTGAGTCCTGGGCATCTCCTCATTGATAATATGTGTAATACGAATGTGACGATTTAAATTATTTTTCTGTGTAAAAGCATTTGGGCAATGCGGACATTTGTAGGGCCGTTCGCCCGTATGGGTCCGCATGTGTTCTGTCAGCTTGCAGTTACTATAAAATCCCTTTGGACATTCGCGACACTTGTAGGGCCAATCCGCGGCATGAGTGCGCAAATGCATTTTAAGTTTGGCATCAGTTCGAAAGGCTTGCGGGCATTCGGCCTTGGGACACGGATAGGGTCGTACCATATGCCAGCGGATGTGATTGGTCAAAGCGTATCTGTATTGAAATCGCTTGCCACATGTCGTACAGCAGAAACTATACAAAGTAAGTAAAAGATAAGGGTTAAGGTACCAAACTTGAGAATGAAGCTTACTTCTTATCCGGAGATTGGCGAGTATTGGTGGGATCCTCATTTTTGGATAGAAACTCGTTTGAATACGAATCCCCTTCGTTTGGCTCTTTCTTGATTTCAATGTGACTCTCCTCGACAATGTTTTGTCGATGAATGCCTGCAGCTGGTCTAATTGGTAATTCACGTTCCGGTGGGTGTTGAGACGACCTTTGAGTGAGTTTTCTGAAAATTTTAAAATTACTGAGTTAGTTTTATGAAAAAAAGAGACATTTATTTTACAGAAACAAAAGGAAATTATTAAGTATGGCCGTTAATTTCAGATGGTTTCTTATAGAGACTGGGGAGTGGAAAACAAAATTCGGTCCTGTCCCATCCCGATCTCCACCTAAAATTTTCAATTCAATCCTGTCACAACACGATCCCGCCTATCTCAAGTTCCTTAGTCTCTGATCCACTTTTGACTGTGGCTAATATCTTAACAGCTGCAGCAAGTTTTATAAAATGGTTCAATTAAATTATTAATGAACTTGTGAAATTAAAAATAATAATTTCAAATTCTTCATAAAAAAGGTTTTAAATTCTTCTTAGTTGAACGCGCTCTCGCGTGGCAAAAAAAAAAAAAAAATCAGCGCCATTTTTTTTATACCGTTTCGTAAAATTTGTATAGATGTTTGTAACGCGTAGAAGGAAGAATCTCCGACCACATAACCCCTATATATATTCGTGATTAGCAGGAAGAGCTGACTTGATATCCTTCCGTCGGTTGCCCTCTCCGTTGTTTTGGTTCAATCTGCTCCGTCAGTTTAAATGCTATCTGAACCAATATCCGGAGCAAAAAAAATAAGGAAGGGGTTCAGCTCAAAACAAACGTTATATTAAATTTTGTTCCAGATGCTATAAATGGAGGTTTATTTCCCAATATTTGTAAGCCTTTAAATAAGAACAGCTTACAAAAAATAAATAAAAGCTTTAAGAAAAAGAAAATAAAATAATTTAAAATTCTTAACCATGTTTATCTTCTGATGAAGATGAAAAGCAATCTCTTTGCTTTAAAGTCTTGGAAAAACTATCATAGTAAAGAACTTAACAATGTCGCATTTGCTGTGCTGCAATGGGCTCTGACGACTTGCTTAAGATAGGCAAAACATGCTTATAATAAAACCCGGGGTTCTTGAAACAGTTGTACAGACGACCATCTTTATGTACGCTTACACCTTTCATTATGCTGCCTGAGTGCATTTGGGAATATGCTTGTCCGCTATAAACACTGTGATTTTTTATGCGAACAATATTAATCTCATTGCGGACTAACGCTTATCACCACTTAATACTGAGAGGCAGTGTACAATTTATCTCTAATACTCATTGCTCCATGATTTATTCACCCTGGAGCCTGATGAAATGTCCTATGACCCAAGCTCGAATATGATATTATCAAGCCTCTAAACTTCCATATATGAATAAAATGCTTAAGGACCGATTTCTCATCTTATGTTTCTTCTAGAGCCATATGTCACATACACTCACAAATAGCAGAGTAAATTGATAGCTTATCTGACACATAGCAGCTATCGGGAAGATGAGAAATCGGCACTAAGTTTGTTTCAATTAACTTACATGTTAGCGAAGAAACAAATTATTCCTGAACCCCGGTACGAACCCAAACCTAGGTTCAGCAACCTTCTCAACCAGCATCGTGAACCCGAACCCTAAGAGTTTCGCGGGTTCGAACCTCGGAGTGAACCCCTGCCGATTTTTCGGAAGTTTGCAGCCCTGATCTAGTTCACACAACACTAACAACTATCGATGCTCACACACACACACACACACACTTGTCTCTCCACTATTGTGTTACACTCATTCTTACCGGCAACACACCGTCTCCGGTCACAAATAAACCCACATGGTGAGGCATCCGCTATAAATTCGCCTATGCGATAGCTGCTGCCGCCTATCTCCTGCACTGAACCTAACCTACTGGGGGAGTAGCTGTGGCATCCTCGATCAATTCTCTCATGCGCTAGCTGCCCGCCTAGCTTGAGTGGCGTGTGCCATCGCTGACCTCTAGAGCTAATGTAATGGTACGCGCGAGAAGCGATGCGATAATATTGGGCGAGAACGTGCGATAAACCACTGCAACCTTTTTAATGCAATCGCTCAAAGGTGTCAGAGTGAGGGCGGAGCGATATGCGAGTGTATGCTATAAAGCTTTCTCCCTTTGAACTCAGCTCAGATCGCACGAAATTTTGCTGCATTTTTATCTTCTATTTGCAAATCATGCATATTATTATTATTAATTTTTGACCGACAATATGAAATGAATACCAAAATTTGACCAACGTTTCTGCAATCTACTGCCACTTTTTTTTAAGTATAAACAAACGTAAAGTGACATCCGCAAATAATTAAAAAAAATCTTTTCTGGATATTTGCGTACATTACATAAATTACTCTAGGCAACAAAGTCTATTCTAGATGATTATCGCGTGCTGAACATGAATCCATTTTCCAGGAATTTTCCACACATCTAGGTTTTTAGCAATTTGAACTCAGTTGGAAAAATGAGTTTTTACTAAAGGCGATATTGGTATATCTTCTTAATTCAAAAAAATCAGTTCCAAGAATTGTTTGATTATTTCTTTGCGAAAATATACAGTTGAATACATCGTGACGATCAAAGAGAGTAACAAAATTTTAGTTCCCGTCCAAAGGTCTGTCGTGCAGAAAAGGTACAGAAGGATATAATTTTTACAATTTCCATGCTCAAATTTTCAACAAAATCTCAACTTTGGACAACAATATCTTGATTTTCGTGAACCCTTACAAATACTAAAAATAGGACAATTTTGTTGTGTTATTGAAACTATCGTATCGAATTGAGCTTTTCTGGATTGTTTGTAACAGAATTAATCGTTACTCTTGTAGTAAAATACTTCTCAGTCTGAATCCATTACGCCCTCACTAATAGGTAAAAATAGAGCAATGCAACTCGCTGCTCTCAAGGAACTGGGCTCACAATAATCTCAGATCGCGCTCTCTGAGTTGCATGCTCTCACTTCTGGCCTCTACTTGTATTATTAAATCATGGTAAATTCTGACAGCAAATTAAAACGAGAAGGCAAAGCTAACTTCGTCTTTGCCGAAGTTTTTATACCCTTGCAAATGTTTTAATCGGGCAGACTTGCCAAGCTTGGTTTGACCAATTGGTTCCAACTGCACGGAGCAGAAGCGACTGGCGGACATTGTTGGCAGCGGCCGAGACAGGAACGGTTGTGGATGCATGCATCGGGCCAATCAAGAAGAGAAAGAAGAAATGTTTTAATACATCAGAGTTTAAGAACGCCAGCATTAAAACAAACAATTTTTCTAAATAAAATCCACTTTTCGACCGATAGTTCCTATGACAGCTATAAGATATAGTCATCCGATTTTGACAAAAACTTCCTAATCTATGTGAAAGAGTATAGTATTAATAATTGCTGAAGTGGGAGCCGTAAACATAAAAACAAAAAAGTTTTTCTCACAAAGACCCACTTTTCGACCGATAGTTCCTATGGCAGCTATAAGATATAGTCATCCGATCCGGTCGGTTCCGACATATTAGCAGTGTGCAGTAAAAAAGAAGACTCTGGCAAAATTTCAGCTCGATAGCTTTAAAACTGAGAGACTAGTTTGCGTAGAAACAGACAGACGGACAGACAGACGGACAGACAGACGGACGGACAAAGCTCAATCGACCCAGCTGATCCAGCACCTGATCAAGAATATATATAGTTTATAGGGTCGGAAATGAATATTTCTATGCGTTGCAAACTTCTGGGCAAATTATAATACCCTTTGCAAGGGTATGTATAAACGGGCGGTTGGGCACACTGGGCCAGCAGCCCGAAATTTTGGCCAAAAGTCCCAATTTTTGGTTTGGGAAACTGGATAAAACGAAGGTCGGCAATGATTTTGAATACATATGCTTTTTCTGGCAAAATTTGGAACCGTTTTACAGAATAGTTTTTGAATGCCAGCGGTTCAAAGTTGATTTTTTCTTAAAATTCCTGCAAAAAATAAAAAAAGTCAAAGTTGTAAAAGCAACAGCTTCCGCAATTTGATTTCTTATTTTCGACTTCTGCACTAGATTGCCATAAAAAATTATTGAGAAGATTCCATTCGAAAGCGTTTACATAAAAAATTGAAAAATCTAAAATTTTGTGCCTTTTTTTACATTTGGCCTCTTTGTGTTAAGAGTACCCAAAGGTACCTCTCTTAATTTGCCTGCTATATAGCTTATTATTTTCTTTTGAATAATGTACAATAGCTTGAGGTATGCGCTTTTGCGCGATTTGGCTTTGAATTTTTAAATTATCGCATTTAAAACTATATTCCCATTTGAAATCAAGAATGTTCTGTTAAAAAGTCAGCCTAGAAGTATGCTTTTTTTCTAAACTTCGGAAAATAACTCATGGACTCTGAGGTAAACTATTTTCATACTAAGCCAATTTGAATGTGTTAAAATGTGTAGCATACTTTTAGAAGCACTGGAGGTAAATTGTAATGTGTTAAAAAATTAGATGTTTAATTAATTAAATTTTTATTTTTATTTCGTTTTTTCAAGTATTGAATCTTAAGAGGAGGTAAAGTAGGTGGAAAAAATCGGTGAGGGTAGTCAGATTGACTAAAAGTTCTCGACAGGGCGGGGCAGTCAAGTTCAAAACTGCTTGGGTCAAGATCCATAAACCATTACATATCAAGATATATTAATTTTTGTTAGTTATCTGGTACTTTATATATACTTCTATGCAGGAATTGGGTCAAAATCCAAAAGTGTTTTTTCGGCAATTAAAAAACGATAAAGTTGGAAATATTTTTTCGACTTTGATTTAGATTATCTATATCGTATAAATTTTTTTTGTTTGCTTTGAAAATTATGTGCGTTAAGTACAATCTTAAGATCATTTCGTCAAAATATGTTCTATGTGTTAAAACAAGTTTTGGCAAAAACGAGAATCCTGGCCCAAGTGCGCTGGTAAGAAGGGCTATGAGGCTCCCCCCCTCTGACTTAGACTTTTTTTTGGAATCCATGAGTGCTTTCAACTTCTTAGAGGTAATGCTTAAGCCTGAGGCTTAAATTTCGAAGCGCAAAAGCTTGAAGCTTTTGAGCGAGCTTAAAACTGGCCGTTAATTTTGAATGCAAGCATTTCTTGGCTTGTCTATTTTTACTTTCATTGCTTTTTGCAGTTCCCAACTGATCAAAGCAATGATTTTATGGAGAGGCAGTAGCAATCGTGCTTTCTTCAGCGAAAAGCCTACTGAAGATTCATCCGTGAGGATGATGGAACGGTATCGTATAGGCGACCAGCTCTTTTTGGTGTATAATGCATAAGTTGTTTACAGTTGTGAACAAACGCCACTTTTTCGGAACTAGAGCCAGCTAAACTCACTAATTAAAATTGTAAACTATACTAAAGTTGTAAGTAAATGACATTGGTTTAGAAGAAGTAAAAGGAGAAAGGAAAAATAGTTCTATAACTTAATGATCGTTTGTTTCTTCAGTTTTAGTTGACATAAAAATAACTCCCACTGAACCAAAAGCTCGTAAAAATCGCTAACAATACTTTCGCCAAATATCATCGAGTGAAAACTATCGAGAGAAAATGACTCGCAAACGATCCATAAATTAATCACCCGTCGCTCAGTTTGTGGCAGAGAAAGTTTCGTTCTCGATAGCTCGCATAAGATTCGTTTGCGAACCTTTTTCAATAGTTTTTGCGAGCCTTCTTCGATATATCTTTACGATTCACTTTACCAATCGTATGTTCGTTTTTCGTCAATATCATTTTTCTCCCTATTCACATATCATATTCAAGCTCGAATGCAATAATTTGACGATACTTTCGCTTGCCGTATCACTTTTGAGCTCGAATGCGATAGTTTTACGATACTCTCGCTTGAAGTTCGCTTCGTGGTGCAGTGAAGTGTGAGTGCTGCTGATGAGAGGACCGGGAGGCCCTTGAAACAGTACTGAACAGACAAATCAATTGCTATCCAAATGTAATAATAAATCATTGTTGATTTTGTGTTGATTAATGAATTATACCAGACCAAAACCCTCCCCGCTCCCCACACCCAACCACAACCAGCACCGCATTTCATTCAACAAAGAGAGAGAGAAAGAGAAACTTAGAGATGAGCACAGCAGCAGCGCTGTATTCAGCTGCTACTCCACGTACAGAGTATGTGATAGGCGGGCTTGAACGACTTCTTCACTTGTTTCTTATTTAAAATTTACAAATCGATGTAAAAGGTGCCAAGAATATCTGTAGAAAACTTTCCTTATGTATTATAACACACGCTTTATATATTGTCCGCAAAAAGTGTCAAAAACTTACCCTTGCTCCTTGGCCAGTGTCTCGCTGATGCGATGCTTCAATTGCTTGTGCTGCCGCAAACGATAATGTTCTCGGAAAGCTGCCGAGCAGCAATCGCAATGAAATAGCTTGCGCGAAAGCAATCGATTCCCGGCACCCGAATGCCTACGTATGTGCGCCTTCAGTGTATTCGGCAAAGTAAAAGCATTCGGGCACAGTGGACACTTGTAAGGTCGTTCCCCGGTATGGATACGGATGTGATTTCTCATATAGAGACGCACCGAAAAGGTCTTAGGACAATGAGGACATTTAAACGGACGTTCGCCGGTATGATGTACGCGAATGTGATTGTTGAGCTCGAACCGGCCACGAAAAGATTTGCCACACATCTCACAGGGATGAGGTGCATTTTCAAAGGGTCTAACAGCAAATGGAACATTTAGACATTTAGAATTTCGGATTAGCAACCACTCACCTAGCTAGATCAGACTGCTCTTCAGTTGCGGGCAAGGATAAGTCTTCCGTTTTGACAAACTGGGAGGGGAATATCTCTTCTGGTACTTCCGGCTCTAAGCCGGGCTCGATTTTGATGCAACTCATATCTATCAACTGGATACCATCCTCCATCATCTCCGTTTCATTTTGCTCCCGCATTCTGCCTAGCTCGATTAAATGGCAAAAATGCTGATAGCTCTCCTCGCATTTTTGTTTAAATCGAAATGCATTCTGTGCGGCCAACACACAGGACAAACATATTTGCTGCGGCAACAAATCCTCGCGTGTCACTTGACAGTTGGCACACTGGTTGAGCACATAAGCCAGATTCTTCTCCGGATCAAGCTCCTCCTCCTCCCTCTCGTCGCTAAATATTTCCACTAGAGTAACAGAGCCGTCCATACAAACCCGGCAAATGTTCTCCATGTTGATATTTGGAAGCCCGTTGGCGGCCAAATTCATTTGTTAAGGGTTTTTTTTGCGTCCAGACAACAAGATGATAAGCCAAAAAATCTCCTACAAAAGGACGACAAATGTCCAGGTCTTTGGAAATCCGGACAACTACATCCACAAAAGTGGCCAGTGTGCCTGTATAGTAGTATTGCGGTGCCAGTGTGACCGTATCGCGGCTCGCCTGTTACATTGTGGGTACTCAAGCAATCGATGGTTAATTCAAATAAATAATTTATTTTATTTGCTTAAAAAAGGCTAAGAGTTTGATATCAACGTTATATAGAGAACGTTTAACAGCCAAATTTGCATTTATATACATTTAGAAGAGCTGAAGACTCCACGTCACACAGTGCAGACGTGTAAAATTTTTTTGCCCTGCTCTTTGACAACAGAAATTTATCGGAGAGAAAAAAGAAACATAAATCGTTTTTTCTGTCAACCTGACCTCGAGCCGGAGAACATGCAATCTACAATTAGAAAGGTGGCCAAATGACAATTGCATTTAGAAGAGCTTTATTAAAGAAATAAATAATACAAGTGATTAAGCAGCAGTAAAGTTGCCCAGTTAAAGCTTTCATATTGATGTCTTTCTCTTCTAATATATTGAGAGAAGCTCAACAAGCATTTATCGCAATGCTGGCAATAGGGGGGCGGTTGCCCATTGGTCCCAACTGGCGTCAATCAGACGCAAAGGAAACTGGTTCGTTTCGTGGCGCCAGTTCTCACAAGCAGACTTCGAAGCAAGTGAAATTGCCTCGCCTTGAAGTTCGAATCGGCGCCTGGCTAAATCGGCATTTATCTGAAACAGACGAGGAGCAGGAAGAACGACAACGAGGTCTCAGAACTCGAGCTTTCACTGTCAAAGCAACTGAAACAGCCGAAGAGTGACAAATACGTCACAGAGGATTCAGATCAGGAGTTTTTTTTTAAACCAAACTACTATATAAGCCAAACTACTATATACATACATAACAACATGGTACAGAAAATTAGACAGAATCATCTTAAACCTGTGGGACGGCCGCAAGGCATTGCTTCGCCGATTTGATGACCCGCCTACTCTCTGCTTCTACGTGGCACATCCAGTCTCCGAAGCGTAGCCATAATGGTAGCTGCGAACTCACAAGTAGCCTCCCAGTTCTCCTTCGACATCAGCATGTATGGGACTAAGTTATCTTCGACTATATCGCCACCCATCACCCTGGATAGTTCCGCCCTTTCAGCCTCAAACCTTTTAAACATGAACAAGACGTGCCTAGCGTCCTCCACAGTGCCTTCTTCGCAGTATGTGCACTCCTCGCTATCATCATGGCCCACTCTTTTCAGGTAGCTTCTAAAACAGCCGTGCCCACTAAGAAGCTGAGTTAGGTGAAAGTTCACCTCACCATGTTTTCTAGACAGCCATGGCAATAACTTCGGGATTAGGCTATGGGTCCAGCGCCCCTTAGTGAATAGGTCCCAACGGTGTTGCCATTTCTCAATGCTCCGCTGCCTCTCTTCCTGCAGATGTATTAGTCTACTAGGTTGAATTGCGCCACTCAACCGTGAAGCCCTGTACCTCACATTTGCCTCTGTGGCCAGCTCGCTAAGTGGAATCATCCCGGCAATGACCAATGCAGCATCTTCTGACACCGTACGGTACGCACTGAGCACCGCTTTTGGTCGCGTAGTGTTCACCATGGAACGATGCCAGATTGGCGCCGCATATAAATTGTGGCCTTCGTGACACTACGCCAAAAGTTCTCGGCGCCCCTGTTTTGGTCCGCGTGTTTCAGCATGATTTTTAATGGCTCTGTTGGATTTTGCTGCCTTCCGACAACGCTAGTCTTCCGCAAAACCGACTAAGTGAACTCCTGGAGGAAGAAGGGCCCCGTCGTACATGGCATTCCATAGGACAGGTCCCAGCACGGAGCCTTGTGGAACACCTGCAGATACCTTATTTATTTTATTTTGTTATTTATTTAACATAACGCTAAAGTCAGGGCTATAAAACGCGTTGTCAGTTTTGGTTTAAAAACAGGAAAGAATGTATAAATAAGCTAAAATCTATGATTTTAGTGAGGGGTTTTTCCGAAAAGAACAAAAAGTTACAATACGTAATAGATAAAAAAAAAAAAATAGAAAAAAATTTAATTATTTAGTTGGATTACTAACTCTTTCCTTTCTTTACGAACTTCAGGTGTGATTTAGTGAAAAATCTTCTATGGGAATTTGCAAAACTTGCATGTAGCTTGCAATGGAGCTTTGTCGCTTTTGCTTACGGTTTAAGCTGTAAAATATCCGGTTTGGCTCTGGGCATATATAATCAAGGCGGTAGAAGCATTTGGTAATACAAATGTTAAAAAGAGCTAAAGCTTGACCGCAATTAATGGGCGATTCAAACAAGTTTTGGCAAGCCATTTGTATCAATAATTTTGTTACCTTTTTGTTACCAAGCATTTTGATTTTGCTGGATTTAAGCAAAGACTATTTCTTTTAGCCCAATCATTGACTTTTAAAAGATCACTGTTAGGCATACTAAGTTTTCGTTATGACTCTGCCACTGAAGTACGATCTAATTATGGCCTGGAGGTAATGCGGAACACCAAATTCACCTAAAGCGCTTAATATTCGGCTCCAGTCAGCGCTGTTAAACGCGTTTTTCACGTCTAGGGTGACCACCAGACAGTACTCCTTGGATCCTCGTTTCCAGCTTGAGCCCTTAAAGCACTGTCTGCCACTTTTCAATCCTCAGTTGACTTTCCTTCCTAAAACCGAACTGGTTGGCGAAAGCCCACCAGCTGCACTGATGGCCTCGTCGAGTCTTTGATTTAAGAGCTTCTCCAGTACCTTACCAACCGTATCTAGGAGGCAGATAGGTCTATAGGACGGTGCATCGCTTGGTTGACCTCTTGGCTTAGGAAGGAGTACCAGTAGCTGTTTCTTCCAGATGGATGGAAAAATGCCTTCTCGGAGGCACGCGTTGAATATGTTCGCAAACTCTGCGGGATACAATGTCATGGCCAGCTTCAGAGCACGGTTAGGAACACCATACGGGCCAGGTGCCTTATTGGGCTGGAGGTTCACGGCCGCCGCTAGTATTTCTGTGTCTGTGATAGCTTCTATTGTATTTGGATCGAAGGCACAAGGTCGCACTGGTGATTCAGGCACGCGAGTCGGAAAGAGGTTTTCGACAATCTTTTCAGCTCACGACGCTTGGTGTGGCCTGTTTATTAGATAGAGTCGTTTAACGACTATTTTGTATGCCTGCCCCCAAGGGTCATGATCGGCGGAGTCACACAGTTGAAGGAAGCACTCCCGCTTACTCGCTCGGATCTCGTCTTTCAGCAGCTTTCCAGCCAACTGGTAGTCTGCCTGTCTGGATGAAAAGCTCTCTCTTCCACTCGAGCTATGATCTTCAAAATTGGTTGGTAATATGAAGCTACTAACTGACCGTCTCCAAACCAGCCGGCTGATCCAGTTCAAAAGTGGTTCAAGTCCACATCTCAGGATTTAATTAGGCTGTGATTTACAGCTAGTAATATATCAAATTTCCTCTTATTTAAAATTTATAGTCTAAGCAATTTGTGATTTTTGTGTCACTGTTCTCAGCTGTGTAAAAAAAAGTCTAAAATTTTTTATTGCGTAAAATTAGTCTAACCGCTCACCTCGTGATTGGCTTTAAAAAGTTTCGATAGTGTCATCGCTAATTGAAGTTGGTTTCGCGTTGCCAACCCTCTTCAATTCACATCAATTCATCCAATCAGCTGTCTGCTAGCGATTCAACTTAGTTTCCGAACTCGAAATGCGAACGCCAGCGGCTG
Source organism: Lordiphosa stackelbergi (assembly GCA_018904235.1). Classification (NCBI taxonomy): domain Eukaryota; kingdom Metazoa; phylum Arthropoda; class Insecta; order Diptera; family Drosophilidae; genus Lordiphosa; species Lordiphosa stackelbergi. The sequence continues at coordinate 33,425 of JAEIFU010001670.1, read as the reverse complement.
GGCAATTATTTAGTTTCAGTAAATTGGCCAGTAACGTGATCATCGGACGGCGACAACCAACTACGGCCACAGTATACTTAACCTTAACCACCACCAGCCATTGCATTTCCACATTTAACCGCAACCAAACGATAACAACAAAGTGGAATTGTAGCATTTTTAACCGCCGCAACGGAAACCGTGCAGCCAAAATGTTGGATCAGTTATTACCCGTATTCGCCAGTGGTGAGATTGTCCGCGGGTTTGGACGCGGCTCCAAAGAGCTAGGCATTCCCACAGGTTGGTACCCATACACTGAAGGTCATTCTCAAAAAGATAACCAAAATCCACTTACCCTTTTTTGTTATTCAATTCATTGATAGCAAACTTCCCGCTGGAGGTGGTAAAATCTCTACCCGATTCCCTGCCCACAGGAGTCTACTATGGCTGGGCCAATATCAACAATAGTCCCGTTTATAAAATGGTACTCAGCATTGGCTGGAATCCGTTCTACAACAACAAAGAGAAGAGCGTGGAAACGCATATGCTGCACGAGTTCAATTGTGATTTATATGGAAAAACTCTTAAAATTTGCATTGCCGGCTATTTGAGACCAGAGCGCAGTTTCGACTCTTTGGATGATTTGATAAAAGCCATCAAAACGGACATAGATCAGGCACGTGCCTTACTCGATACACCCGAAAAGGCTAAATTACAAGAGGCTACTTTCTTTAAATGAAAATGTAATTTCTAATTGTTAAATAGTTAATTCCTTTTTTTGTTTTTTTGTGGGAGAAATGTAATGATAGGCTATCATCCTACTTAAGTTGAGCACACTTGACATTTGAGGCCGTTTGTTTTATCACGTACAAAATGTTAATGAGATTGTATGGCAGTTATCAGATTTTACAATTAATGAACTATTGAATTATTTAAAAATACATTTGTACAAATGACAAGAGTTACTTAAAGATTAATTTAAAGCAACAGCTATTTTCTATTGGGCAGGTAGTCGGGTATTTCAGAACAGGCTCAAGGAAATTTAGCTGCAACTTTTTTTTACTATTTACAAATAAAGTGCAATTACTTAAAATTTATTTACTTAAGATCAGTATTTGTGTTCCTTTTTTTTAATTTCTCTGAGTCAACGTCAAAAAGAAATCGTAAAAAATTCCTAAGAAAATTGTTTTATTTAAATATTCTCTAAACTGTTGATACCACATTGCATCAACATGAATTATTTTCATGTTTTTTGCCAGAATCGGCTAAACTACTGGGAATTTGAAAAACCTTTCCTCTGCGAAATTATCCCAAACAACAATATAAACAAATCTCTAGTACACGCCAGCTTCATACGACCACCGCTTCATATCGTTTTGATACTATAAAAGTTATCTTTTCTAGATAACACTTTGTATTCATTATGAACTTTAGTTCTCAGTATATAAAAGGTAAAAAAAAAAGAAAATATTTAATTATAACCTAAGGTTAAGGTTTTAATATTTTTGATACTGGTTCATGGACTGACTCTGTACTTCCAGAACTAGAAAGATGATCCAAAGGCATACATCTATTCGTGTTTTCACTACATCCAGTGTCTTCTAGGTTTTCGACGCCTTCATCCTCATACTGGCGTACTTTGTGACTCCACCAACAAACCTCCGAGAGCAATGCATTAAGCTTCTTGCCTTGATATCTTTTTTCCATTGGCATTGTAACCTGGTAGAATCGCTCCCGGTCTAATCTCGAATCGGTGGGTAATTGTTTCAGAAAAACATCCAGATGGTGATGCAAAAAATGCAATTTTAAAGTCTTCGAGACGTTGATAAGCTCAATACATTTGAGCTTTCTTGCCACTAATTTTCGTACTTCATCTGGCTCAGCTCGGTGCTTTCCTAAAACGTTCTGAATCACAGCTTTAAGAACGTCCCATGCTTGCCGGTGATTCTTTGTGAGCACAGTGGTGAAGTCATCGCTTTTCATTAATTTTCTGATATCTGGTCCAGTCAGAACACCTGCCAAATCAGATATAAAAATAATTAAAAATACATAATTACCAGCTTTAATTTTTGCATCGCTGAGTTTCGGAAAGATGGTTTTTAAGCAATCAAAGACTTCGGCACTACTTTTAAACAGTGATGAACTTTGAAGCGATTCCCAATTTTGTGTATCAAAACAGTATGAAGGGGTGGTCGTATGATGCTGGCGTGTACTAGAGATTTGTTGAAATTGTTGTTTGGGATAACTTCGCAGAAGAAAGGTTTTTCAAATTCCCAGTAGTTTAGCCGATTCTGGCAAAAAACATGAAATAATTGCCATTTTTTCGAAGTTTTTGCAATTTTGAAGCACTAGATGCCTAGTTTTTGGGTTAGTCTGTTCATGACTTTTTTTCCTCTAGTTTATATCTTTAACTTTGCCCAAGATATAAAAACAAAATTCCAAACGGTTTATGATATATAGACAATTTGGGGTGAAAATATGTTGGGTATCAAAAAAGTACCTTAACGATGTGATAGGACCAAGTCCTTTGTGGGATTTTTTTTGTTTCGGTATGCTCTTAAAAAATATCGCGGTCCCAAGGCGTAACCAGAAAATGACCTTAAAAAAGTAGCACAGTGTTATAATTATAAACTGTGTGCTTTGGCCTTTATTTTTAATCTAAAGCAGTGGTGCCCAAAATGCCAAAAGCCTGACCCATCGGATAGGAACTCATAATGCTGCTGGCGTCGCAGCAGACACACGCATACAGAGAGATGCTACGTGTGTTCTATAAATAGCCTTCTCACGACGCGTGCAAAGAGACGAAAGTCTTTGTCTTCTCTCACAGAGCATTTGTTTGTTTGCTTGTTGAGGTTTACTTGGTGTTTTGCTGCTACGCACACAAGCGCAAAGTTTGATAATGTAAGTTTATGCACCACTGATCTCAAGGGTGGTTTTAAGCAGCTTGCGTTATATCAAACGATCTACAGGGTGGTCCATTTTAAAATTGGAATTTAATTTTGCTATAATAAAAAACGGCTAGATAGTTTTCAAAGGTTGGTTCATGTCATTTATTTGTAAAAAAAAAAACAATTTCGGTCAAATGACGACCACGGCTGACTTGGCAATGTTTGTCGACAAAAAAGGCTATTAAGCCTGTTCCCGCTTTCGATTTCGATCAGAACATGCGGAATCGGAATTGTTAAATGTACTCGCTCCCAAAAACTGACTGTTTTCTTCGGCTTTTAACTTTAAAACCCCATTTACCTTCCCTCGACCCTCTTGATGACAAAAAGATTCGCCCACATGTTCCTGATGAAATTAAGTAGTGGCAGAGAAACTTCACATGCATTATTGAATATTTAAATTTTATATATAATATTAAGTCGGCAGGAAAAAGACTTGAAAACGCCTTGCACAAAAGCTGGACCTTAATATGGATGATATGTGACAATATCATAATACACTCCTGCCAAAAATTATACGACACCCCGAAAAATTTTAGTTTCCGCGTTAGTAAAAGGATGGGCAAACAAAAAACAAATCAAGTATGCAGAATGAAGCTTAATGAATTCTGCTTAAGATGTGATATTCTTTCTCTGATAGCATCTCGCGTTTTCAAGTAGCGGTAAAAAAAGCAAAAAGATTTTTGTCATGTCTGCAAGATACAAAATTATACGACATATTTCAAATATTGCGGCTGGGAGAAGATTTGGTTTCAATTAACTTTTTTTATATATCTGCTAACAATTTAATGAATTTGTAGTAAATGCCGCGTGGGCGCGGGGTTTGTTATCCGACAAGGAAAAGGGAAGGATAAGAGCCTACCAACGATGTTGGCTTTAATGTAAGCAAATATCGCGGAAAATCGGTCAAACACGTAGTGTTATCACCAAAATTCGAACAATCCGGATGAATATGGTGTAAAACTTAGCTCTGGAAGAAAAGCCGTTGTCTCACCGCGAAAAACGTCAATAATACTTTAAAGCTTGCAATTCATTTGCTCCATTTTCCACACTAACCGCATGTTGCAGTAAGCCTGGGTCATGGATGACTGCTTGGCGGACGCAATAATCATCGGGGGCATTGACCAGGAGTCTTAAAAGAATCCGTCCTAAAGCCGCACAACAAAAACAGCATGACTTCAATTTGTGGAAAAAAACTTGGAGAAGCTTCGTGCCCCCGGCATGAAATTTAAACTTTATTTTGTTTTTACAAATTTTTTCAATATTTTTTATTTAGATAATTTTTTTCTGATGACAAAAAATGTAATCTTGACGGCCCGGATGGGTTTCGGCACTATTGGAGAGATTTGCGTAAGGATCCATATGTTTTCCAAACGCAATTTTCCGGAGGCGGATCCCAAATGGTTTTGGGGAGCCTTTCATGCGTCTGGAACGCTTGATCTGTGCTTCACAAGCTGCAGGATGAACAGTGGAGAATACAAAAAGTATTAAGAGGATCGTCTTCTGCCATTTTGGAAAAAAATATGGAAAGATATCCTGTTTTTATGCAGGATAATGCATCTATGCAAGAGCAGAGAGACCGAGCGCTTCATAAGTGATCGCCATATAAATGTTTGGAATGGCCAGCGTGCTCTGACCTAAACCCAATTGGAGAACATTGTAGGTATGTTAGCCAGGCGTGCTTACGTCAATTACAACAAATTTGAGAAAGTTGAAAGCCTCAAAAGCCGAAATTTTGACTCAATAGTCTCTTTTAGACCAAAATGTACTTACACTTCAAGGCCTAAGAGACTTTCCGTGGTAGCAAAGGCTCAATGTGGGCTCTCATTAATTATTAAATGTTGTTTATATACCCCGTTCTAAGAATAGACTATTAAACTAAGTCCAACAAATTGACATGTGTCGATAATTTTGATACACTTGCAGACATGACAAAAATCACTTTTTGCTGCATCTAGAAGCTATCGAGATCGAATAGCTTTAAAAAAATTTCATTCTGCATAGTCCGTATGAACAAACCGATCTCTGAGATGGTAAGAGATAGAGGTTTGACATTTATAAGACAAATGACAAATAAGACCTTCATATCTCCCACAGTTTTGTAGACAGATGATTCGTATCTTCTAGAGATAGTTAGTCATTAGCAATATGAATCGATTTGCCAAAGAAATGATAAAGACCGGATGAGCGGTTCTCAAATTATGAGCAAATAAGTGAATCACCCCCCGCCACTCCTACTCTAGGTACAGAGTATTTTATAGTCCGGCTTGACCGACTTCTCACTTGTTTAAATATTATTTACCCGTATTTGTACTAACAGATTTTGTGTGCTATATTAAACTATAAAAGTAGTTAGTAATAGAAAAAAATACTATTTTTGTGTATTTTAATGTTTTTCCTATTTAACGTTTAAAAAATAAATTTCTAAGCATTTTTGAGAAAAATAAAAGTTTTTTCCAAATATTTTTGCTTGTCCATTGGCAGTTACTGCAACGCATCTGGATGCTCTTCACGCATTTTTGAAGAAAATAATTTTTTCCAAATATTTTGCGGCCTGCCCAAAAATACGGCAATTTCTGCTTGTTCACGTGTCCATTCAACCAGAAAGGAGCTTCGTCGCTGAACACAATTTTCCGATAAAAAAGTAGATCTTCCGAGCATGGATTTTATTAATATTTAATCGTCTGTAAGCGTTGTTCGTTTGTAAGTCGATTTATGGTTAAACTAAACATGTTTGACAGTAACATGTGACACGAAAACAGCTGAGCTGCCAAACACAGTGTTGCCAAAAAGAAAGTTGCTAAAGAAGCCGCGTTAGGAACTACCTGGGTCAATACTAGAAACCGGCACGGGTGATTCCGGCATCGTATGATTACAGGTAAAAGTAATAATACGATGCCACGATACTTGTGGTGTAATCATGTAATTCGTTCTCTTCTGTTCGGAGCAGCGTTGTAATCGGCATTTTCTCTACGTTTAACCGTACGATTCTAAAAAATCGTACGAACCGTTTTAAAAAATAAAATAGGGTTTCAATAAATATATAAAACGGATAGTAAGGTAGATATGAGTGGCACCTAAAAATTTTTAATAAGTTCAACTCAAATGATTTTTCGAAAACCGAAGTGGAATTGAGAAGGTGAACACCATAAAAGAAATACTAATTTGTTGATGTGTGCTCAAGAAATACGCGCCAGAGGCTAACGACTTATTAAATCGCGAAATAATACCAAAGAGGATAAAAATAGTAATAATGTAAAAAATAACTTTCAATGCATAAGAAATGCAATTCGCATCTAAGCGATCTGCATGGTAATAAAACCGATAAGTGCTTAATTAACTGCTTTTCGAGGCCACAAATGACCTCACATAACTACAATATGATGATTATGACAATACTGAACCGCGATAAATACCATGGATTGTCAATGGTAAAGAATATAGGCAAGATCATAAAGATTGTTTCAAACCACTTTCCATGATAACAAATCATAAAGTTGCCGAAAAATACCGTCGCGGATCAAAATAGGAATAATGTCAATTTTTTGGGGCGGTTTAGACCAAAATCCTAAAGCTAAGTTTCACACAGGCAAATAATTTGAGAAAATTTTCAAAATTTTTGATAAAAATTTCTTCCGTTAAGTTTCTGCAAACCTCTCAAATTTTGTAGAGGGTTCGGTCCAAGGGGTTCGAACTTCGAACCTGTTGTAAAGTCAAAAGTTTGATTCGCGGACCGGTTCCTGGAACCCCTGAACCTAAGGTTTTGGTTCGACCCTCGCACAGTGGCCGGTTTGGCCGATTAAGCGTTGCAAAAATCAAAAATTGATGGACGATTTTTTTGACCGCTTTAATTTAATTTAATAAAGGTAATTTGTTCAAACTGATCAATTTTTGTATACAATCGTGGACAAAAGTATACTTCAGTTCTTGTAGCTAGCGCAGCGCTAGCGAATTGCTAGCGATTCGGTAACCCCTTACTGACTACCCGCTGGATTACGAAACGTTAGCGATTCTGGAGCTAGCGAAACGCTACCGAAAAGTAATCTGTGGCGTAGCTAGCTACCGTAGTAGCTACTTGTTTTCAGTAGCGTAGTTAGCTACCGCAGTAACTACTAATTATCTGTAGGATAATTGAAATAATAATTAATTTTGTAGTGCTTATTTATTTTTTATTACACACTTCAGTTTTATAATGGGCATTTTATTTATATGTAAAACATCCCGAAACTGCTCCTCAGCGGTTTGGTTTCCTCCGGAGGGTATGTTGGCTGAAAAAGAAATTCAAATTGTAAGTATTATAATAAAAATTAAAATATGATTATAAAACATACATGTGGAAAAATATATCAAAATATATTTTGACGAAAAAAATTTCATAAATAATCCATTATATCTTTTAAACAAAAAATCCTAAAATTTTGAAAGTAGTATAAAAGTAAGGCTGCCTTCACACTGTTCGACACATGAGGCATGACGTCTTCAGAAATTCCATATCTCTAATGGATTAACTGTAAAATGGACATAAAAATGCAGAAAATGGCGTATCTGCCATTTTGTAAGGACCTTATGTCCTAGAAACGGTTTATTTTTTCAAAATTTGTAAATGTCAAGTTATAGTACTCAGTTTTAGTTTATACTTTATTCATTTTCATAAGATATAAGTTCGCGATCGATCTGCAAAGTAAGTCCGATTTGAATGCAAATTTAAATTTTAGTACTTAGCTACTGATTTGCATTCTAGTCGGCCTTACTTTGCAAATCGCTCGCGAACTTATATCTTATTTCCTTTCTTATTATTGGAATTTTTCAAATATCTCTTTCCGTTCGAAAGTTACGATTTTTGCAAAGCTAAATCAGCGAAACCGGCCACTGTGCGATATCGATAGCCGATAGCTGTGTTGTTTTGGCAAACAGTTGAGCAACTGTTGAGCAGCCTATAGGAAATATCAATTGATAAGCTATATGAATAATCCTGTTTTTCTCCTTTGTATAGACAAAAGTAGCAAAATTTAACTTCTTTTAAATTAAACTTGCAAGTGTTTCTTTCTTAATTACTGACCCCAGCAAGCCGCTGTATATATCGATAGTTTCTCTTGGTATCGATACATCCATGCATTACTTGCTTTAAATTGTAGCGGCATTTGCACGCGTCGTCTGATTGTCTGGAAAGAAAAAATTTGTGATAAAAAGTGTTTTTGTTGTAAATACTATTGTTATTGAGTGTTTTAATTCACATTGCATATTGTATATACTAAATTAGGCCATGGAATTAAATAAATCGGGTCTGGCTACTCAAGGCCAGTTCCAAGCAGAAGCCGCCCTGGCCAGTGGCAATCGCAGCATTCTAAAGGAGCTCAATACAAATGAGGCAAAGGTGAGTCCATACAACAATCAATCAATTAAATGCAAATGCTTGTCAAGCATTGCGGCCACATTCACTTTCTAATGGCAACAGAAACAATTGGCATCCGCAGCGCTGTGTGGCTTCTGTTCTGATCGCCCCCACAATGCCGGCTGCTCCATCCCTCTCCTTCTCCTCCTCCTCCTCCTTTTGGGCTGCAACCAATTTCTCTTTGTGCATATGTACATACATTGTACATACATATGTACATAAGCTTGTTTTTATTATTATGGCTGACAGCTGGTGCCCGCCTGGTGCCTGACGTCTGACTTTGCCCCGATCAGTTTGTGTTGTGCCAACGGACTAGCTAGAGTAGTCTCTGTAGCTCCAGGAATACGCTTCATTTTAACCCTAAATGGGTAATAAGACGGCCAAAACGTTTGTGGATAAAAGTGTGGTAGGCAGAACGAGCAATATCCCATTTTCAGACATTTCTCCAAATGCTTCTGCGTGCTTGACATTTTCAATTATTGTTCAACATTCCGACATGGAAAATCCAGATGTTGGCCAAAATGGGTGTGCCAAAAACCAACAACAACAACGTGGGCTAAGGAGCAGCCAGTTCTGATTGGACTAAACTGCAGTTCCGCCTGTGCCAAAGTTCATTGAACATGCGCATTACCGTATGTTGACAAATGGGAATCAACCTTTAAAGACTCGTTGGGGTCTACTCCCCCATTTTTGGTTTTAAATTCTATTTTTAGTTTATGTTTGAAATTGTGTTCTCCCTCCATGCTGTTTGTTGTTTTAGGCGCCACAGAGCTATCTATTGGTTTTCATGCGGGGGGACTGCAGAGTTTTATTAATGTGAACTGCTTTAAAAAAGCAATATTAGTCCTAAAACCATATTAAATCAGATTTAAATTTAGAGCCGAAAAATACAAAAGAAATAATTGATTTCTTCTTGGGTGTTTTAATTGTAAATAATCATAAGATCATAAGATAAATAATGCTATTTAATAAATATCTCTGTGGGGTATTTACAAAATTGGGGAGATTTGGACTGATTTCCAAATTAGAGGGTCGGAGAAGGTTACATATCGCTCACTTACTTCAAGACTGTAGAGTAGAATTTTCATATTGATATCCTATCTGCTTTCCCTGTGAGATGAGAACAAGTCGCTACTTAAGAGCGTCATATCTCAGTTGTCCTGCAGTCGATATAGCACAAAGATCATAGAATCAAACTGGAACCGTATACCAAAAAGAAACGATTAAAACTCAGAACCGGAACCGATACAGCGCAGCAACAATACTCACCATTTTTTAACAATCTAATATAAAAAAAACTGAAGTCCAAAGTCGAACTCTTGTCCCGGGGCGCTATCAAAAAACAAAATTTTAAAAAACAGAAACAACAAAATACTATTCCTTGACCACCCCAACCGAAGCTCCCATACTCCACTCCCAAAGGAAAACTGCCTACAAGGGGGCAGCCAGGGGGCAACGGCATCTCCCGTGCCCGTACAAACACCCTCGAAAACCCTAAGTGGTCTTTTTTAGGGGGACATCACACACCGTGGGGGCGGGCGTGCTGTTGGTTTTGCCTCACCTAGGGTAGCGGTGGACAAGGGGGTCCCAGGGTAAATGTTTCGAAGGTCTCCAAGGGTTGTACCAAAGGAGCAGGAGCTAAACCGTTAAGGTGGCAAAACCCAGACGTGCCAACAGCTGACTGGAAGGTACTACACGTTGCTAAGCCCGACAAGAACGGGCAGCACATGGTCCTCCAGATCAACAAGGAGGCTACGATTTGCTCTACCCAAGATTTGGAAGATGGCGTGGGGTAGTCCTACGACTCAAAAAGCGCCACCCGGAAGACAAAAAACGAGCACACGCTAGAGGCTGGAGAGGTCGAGAGAAGACCTTGGCATGCGGGAGATGCGGCGGGCCCACAGCTTTACAACAGCCGCACCCTCGCTATCACGGAGGTCGTACTGTTATTTTAAGCCCGTGTGCTTGTTCGTTATTAGAGTTGGATGTTGTTTCGTGGGTCGTCGCAAATTTTAAATGACGATTAGTTTAATTTTCTTGCATATTTGAATGGATTATACCTAATAAATAATTTAACTTAACATACCGCACATGAAGCCGTACTCAATAGCATACCACTCTATATACCCTTTAGTTCAAAGACATTACGTCGTAAAGTACCGTAGTGGGCGTCTGATCCACACCGTCCATTACATTCGAAGTATTGTTGGTCATTTTTATGGTAATATTTGGTAAATACAGAGTAAACTATATGTTTATTCAGTGCGACACACAGCTTCGAAGTGTTGAAGTAGGTGCTGATTACGTAATGACTGGATTATTTGAACTTTAGCATTATTTTAACTACTGAAGCATTTTTAATACAGCGCACACACTGTTTGATGATACACAGCCATGCCGGTTTCGATGGATTTGTTGAGTTTGCGTGCGCGAAAATCAGGGCTTCGGTGCTTGCTCACGCAGTTGCTCTGTCATTTTGTTGAGAGGAAACTGTTTTGCTATTTGCTTAAATGCTGGAAGGGATTTCTTAATGTTGTAATGTGGCTATGTCTTTATAGAAGTCGCAGCCATGGATCATGTCGCGTGGGGAATCTTTACACAATCAGGAGTCTCCTTGACTGCCTCTAAGTTAACATGTCAGCCAGTTAGTCAGCCAATATAGGCGTTGGCACGCTTCACCGACATTTTTATACTCTGTACCGAAGTTACATAGAGTATATTAAGTTTGTGCAAAAGTATGTAACAGGAAGAAGGAATCATTTCCGACCCTATAAAGTATATATATTCTTGATCAGCATCAACAGCCGAGTCGATATAGCCATGTCCGTCTGTCCGTCCGTCCGTCTGTCTGTCCGTCCGTCCGTATGAACAAACAGATCTCAGAGATGGTAAGAGATAGAGGTTTGACATGTATGGGACAAATGCTTCTTATACTTGCAGGCAGATCAAGTTTATTTTCAATTTTTGCCACGCCCCCTCCCGCCCCCGCAATTTTGAAAAAACGTCATATCTCCGACAGTTTTATAGATAGATGATTCGTACCTTCTAAAGATAGGTAGTCATTGGCAATATGTATCGAATTGCCGAAGAAATGATAAAGATCGGATGAGCGGTTCTCAAGTTATGAGAAAAAAAGTGAATAAAGACGCCCCACCCACACGCAAACAACACCGCATTGCATGCATCAAAGAGAGAGAGAGAGAGAGAGGAAAACTTAGAGATGAGCACAGTGGCAGCGACGCATTCAGCATATACACCGGGTACAGAGTATGTTATAGTCGGGCTTGACCGACTTTCTCACTTGTTTTTCCTTTTTGGAGAAGAGACGGTGTTACTGTCTGGTTGGAGCTTGTTTAAGCTCAACTGTAAATTTTGGGTACAATGCTCGGAAAAGAAACAAAGTACCTCCTAGGCCTTGGCTAGATTGCACTCGAAAAACACGTTCTTGGTCTTAGGCAAGTTCTTTGATCGATTACCATTAATGATGGGGCAGCAGTGAGAACCACACATTTGGCACCATAGATCACTGGATAGACGGAAGAGCCACGAATGATGAGCACATATTGCTTAAAATGGCCATAGAAGTCCATCAACTGCAGGCCAGTCATCTCCAGAGTTTGGTTAAGCGGTTTAAATGCAATTCCCCCTGTCGCCAAATACTCGTCCCTGTAACGTGTCCATGTCGTGGGTGCCAATGGCCACCCAAAATGAACTATAGTTAAAAATGAACTATAGTTCAAAACCAAGACCTAAAAACGTTTGAATTGGTCATTTTTTACTCTGACAAATTTGAATGGAAGGTAAAGGAAATCTGCGGCTACTAGATCAAGGCTTCTTATTTTTCTACGAATAGAATTCACTTTAACCAGCTTCTGCAATTCCACTTTCACTGAAAGCGGATCTAGTAACAATTTAGTGTCACTTTCCATACAATCTTATTAACAATAAGTCCAACGGACAAATTATTAATTGATTTCATTCTATTAATTTTTATTAAAAAATTATTTTTTTTTTTTTTATTTAAATTTTTTTTTTATTTAAATACAACTTTTCCACAAATACTACTACAAACTTAACTTATATTGTCGATTTTTGAACATAGTTATAAATAATTTCATGTAAATATTGACCATTGACTGCGCCTCAAATGGTCCATCCGCTTAGTCAATTTTGGCATACTCTTTCCAACATTTCGGCCGGTATCTCACGAAAAAATGCTTCAATGTTGTCTTCCAATGCTGTTAATTGAAGCGGGCTTGTCTGTATAGACGTAAGCTTTGTATAGCCCCACAAAAAATAGTCTCACAAGGCTTAAATCGCACGATCTAGGCGGCCAATTGACCGGTCCCGAACGTGAAATAAAATTTCGCGCCGCCATTGTGGCGCGTGCTGGGTGGCATGTGGCACCGTCTTGTTGAAACCACATGTCATGCAAGTCAAGCACTTGCATTTTGGTCAAAAATAGATGGATATCATCACACGGTAGCGCTTACCATTCACAGTTACGTTACGATTCGCCTCATCTCTGAAGAAGAACGGTCCAGAGCCACCAGCCGATAAACCGCACCAAACTTTGGCTTTTTCTGGATGCATGGTAGCTCTTGCAATGCTTCTGGCTGATCTTCACTCCAAAATCGACAATTCTCCTATTACTATCTGCCAAAAAATGAGCTTCGCCGCTGAACACAATTTTTCGGTAAAAAAGTGGATCCTCGGCCAACTTTCCAAGAGCCCATTCACCAAAAATTCTACGTTGCGGTAGGTCGTTCGGCTTCAATTCTTGCTAACCAGCTGTGTTTTGAAAGGTTTCACACCTAATCCTTCCGCTAAAATTTTCCACGTTGTTGAGTAACAGAGGCCAAATTGCTGCGAACGGCGACGAATCGATAATTGATGCCATTAAAGCGTAGTTGGTATTCACGCTACGTAAGCGTGTTAGTGGTTTAATGTCCTACAATGTAAATTTGGTGCGAAATTTGGTCACAATAGCCCGAATAGCCGCTGCAGTGGGTCGATTAAACTGACCATAAAATGGAAGAAGCGCGCTATGAACTTTCTTAACAGAGCACGCATTGTGTAATAAATTCGTTTGTAAGACGATTCATGTTTAAATTATAGACCAAACTGAAGATGTTTGACAGTGAAACAAAACAAGAAACGTGCGTGAGCTGTTTAAACCAGTGTTGCCCAAAAGATAATAGCTAAAAAATCACCCTTTATTAAAAACTTTTGAATAAGAAATAGAGACTGATGATAGGAACATCAAGAGTTGAAATGAAAATTACAAATGAACAAACCCGAAGCGTTTTTTTTCGGTATTAATTTAGTTTTAGTTTAAAAACATGTGGGCGATTGTTAAATAGATTATCTAAAAGGTCATAAGAAAATAATTGATTTCCGCCCCCAAAAGGTTGAGTTTTTCAACTTAATAAGAGTATGTTCTCTTCGTCTTTGTTCTTCCCTTGTGTACAAATTTCTCCAGTTGCATTGGCTTGTGTTGTCTACATTTCCAGGTTCCACTCTGTCCAGGCATATTCAACTGATATCTCTTGTCACCTGTCACGCATTGGTTGTTGTTTAGCACTCCACTTCCCACTCGGGTCGTGTGATATTTCGTTTCTCCTCGAAAAATATGCAAAGTCAGCCGCATCAGTTCAGTAAGTGGAGCACTTCCTCAAAAGTACGATGCGCAACAATGGCCACACAGCTGTGGAATTGCATGTCGTATGGGTGCTACTACAACCAACTGCTAACTGAAATAAGTTGGCTAGGTGTTTCCTTCATTAGCCAGACAGTTGGCACTGTGTTGGTGCAGCACTTTTACATTTGTTGTGGGTTGATGGAAAATGCTCTGCTGAGTTTTCATTTATGCCAAGGCAGTGGCTTCAACAAGGTTGTCTTGGCGACTTATTTATATTGTTGTTGTAAAAAGAAATGGATCAATTAAGTGCATAAAGTGCATTCGTTTGCCGAGACACCTACACGCGCGAGTTAATTGATTAGCGATCAAAGCAATTAAATGTAATAGAAAGAGAAACAGCAATATGCCATAAGTAGCTATTTTGAGTGAGTGTAGAGAGACATTAAGAAAGCGCCGCAATGAGAGCAAATAAATAAGATAAAAAGTGACCATTTCGGATGCTGTTTTAGGTCGTAGAAATGTTGGGAAACTGCGTAATAAGTAAATATGCAAATACTTAGAGTGACTTTTAATTAGATTTACAAAATAAAAATACTATTCATACACAAAACCCACAATTTTTAAAATCAAGATTTAACATTTTTAGGAAAATACTCAGAATTAGGGGCCATTCGCAGCTTATAGATAGCTGCTATGTGTCAGATAAACTAATAATATACTCTATTTTATGTTGAATTATTACAGATCCTGAATTATCTTGAATGTTTATTTTGAAATGAATAAAATCTTACAGCTTCTGAATAATCTTGTACGTTTAATTCGCTGTTTCTAGTCTTGCTTATCAATGCTGATCGGTTTAAAATGAGTGCGCAAACTTGAGCTACTGTTTTTATTTTTCGTTCTCGACGTTGATCTCTGTTATTTTAAAGCTCGTATGTTGATTGAAACTTTTCACATTACTTTTCATTCACAATAGTGTTAGGGGAAAAGATGTTCATTTCATTGAACATGTTCACATGTTTATTTTTCTAAGTGTGCCAACTCGAACTCAAATTGCTCACTGTTCAGTTGATTTTGGTTCAGTTGTTCTTGTCGTCAGTTGTCCGTTATGTTCTCAGCGAGAGAGAAAACAGATGATTACAAGTGTAAGGACTTATCAATAACAGAGCGTTTGGTGAACGCGAATATCAAGCAGAGATATCTTCCCAGATGTTCCTTTAGCAAGAATGTGGTGCTTATTGAAGATACCAGGCTTTGTTCGGAGGGCCTGTAAGAGTGATTTTCTTCTGCCGGACGTACTGAACGTGCGCACCGTTGTTTGGTATAGGGCGTTCGTACATCGAACGAGCGACTTGACCTTGGACTTCTACGTGTACGCAAAGTTTTGAATTCAGACCGTCGACTAAGTATTGTTTATGCCCAGATGTTAAATTTACTGAAATCTGTGGATCATGACATTGTGATGGAGCATTTGAACATGCGCAAGGTGTGCGCGAAGTTGGTCCCAAAAGTGAACTTATAAAATGACTTCTTGGCCAGGATCCCAACGCTTCCGAAGCCGCCCTAAAGCCTAGATGTGGCCCCTTCGGTCTTTTTTTGTTTGCTCGCCTGAAAAGGCCTATGAAAGGCAAGCATTTTGAGACGACAGAGGGGATCCAAACAGCATGCACCGCGGCTCTCAAGGCTATTCCGGAGAATGCCTTTCGTGACGCCTTCAATGCTTGGAAATCGCGCTTCTGTTGAATTTTGAAAGTTTTTAAAGAATTGTAACGATTGGCTCAATCAATTTTTTGAAGTCGTCTCAGTTCTATTATTTTTCGGACAAACCCTGTAGATGCCGACTTAGATTGCTTAGTGACTTGCAAACTTAAGGCAGGGTTCCCCAAGCAGGGAGCGCGAAAACGTGACTTTGTCTCTCTCTAACACACAATGAAGGTTGACTTCGGCAAGCATTCGGTAAAAAAAAAGCAAGTAAGTTCGTGCCCCAGGGGCTATCGAAGGGGAACTCTGACCCTAAGGTAATGCTTCAATATTTACATTTCGCTGTTTTGTTAACCAATTCGATGAAATAGTTACAAATATTGCTTTGCTTTCTTATTAAAGACATTAAAAAAACGTGATTGCTACACCTGAAGGTTGCTTAGTACAAAGTTGCCATAAATTGACCTTAAACAGTTAACAAAGTGGTCAGGTGACACAGAGCAGTGGAACAACTCAAAAAAAAATCAGAGCAGGACAGAGTGAACAAGATAGACTAAACAAGACTCGCTGAACGAAAATGAACAGTTGAAGAAGAACATGTTCACTTGTTCAGTTTAAAGAACAACTCTATGTTGTTCACTCACTCATGAACAACCCAACACTAGTTCACAACTGCATAGAGGCCTTTCCCTATTAAAGTTTGTCTAAGCATAAGTTAAGAGGAAAGGAAACTTATTCTTAAGTTTTGGTTCTAACTTCGGCTCGGTTCAGGTTATTCCCTACTATTACTACTTCGTCGAAGTGGTACAACCCCCACACTTGAGCGCCATAGGTCATAATGGACCTCACCGCTGCTGTATTTTGTGCTAGTAGGTACGTCCTTCTTGCCAAGCAACGTTTTCCCAGTTACAATTGATGCCAATTTTGGAGTCTTCTATTTTTTATTAGATGCAGGATCACGTTGTGGTTGAAGTAAACTCCTACTTATTTGTAGCTTTTAACAACTTTTAGCTCAACGCCATTTAATTGCCACTTTTCATCTCTTTGCAAGCCTTCTCCAGTGATTTTTAAACACGAGAATCTGCGACTTCCTCCATATGTATTGTAAGGTTCCAGAGCATAATGGTTTTTTTGCATACTTCTGGGTGAATCTGATAACAAAACTATATCGTCAGCATACAATAATTTCTCTCTTACTCTCCTCTAATCTAATTATACTCTTAACTTCTTACAAATTTTCTTTCCACAAATCCAAAACCTTCTATTATTTTAAGACCCCTTATTTAATAATAAATTTTACCATCCAAATACATCTTAAATACTCAATATAGGATTAAGGCCTGACACAATATAAAATACTTTCAAATGAAACTGCACTATGCACGATAATCACACACTAATGATGAGTGCCTCAGTTGCGAGATTAGTGATAGTGGGAGAGCAAAATAAACACATGGATTCCCCAATAGAGGGAGGAAGAGCAGCTAGCGATTGTTTGGTTGTGGATGCCATTCAAACTAGCAGCGACGCTTCGCTTGCTTCAACTCTCTCACACACACACACACACACACGCAGAGAGCCAAAAACGAATTGAAAATGAAAATATTTTTAAATTGATTTCAAAGACGACGACAGACGACAACGGACGCCACGCGGTATTGTCTCGCGTCCGTATATTATGTTCAAGTATTATTCAATATATTTTGAGTCAACAAATTTTAAATACTTTACCCAGTGAACCGTAAAACATCTTGAAAGTTTAATCGTGCGTTGAAAAACTAGTCAGATATTTATTTCTCCAATGGATTTTCTTTCGAAAATCATCAAAAGACCGCTGAGCATTGGCAACGGCACATCGGCAGACGGCAGCAGTACCGGAAACGCAGCACCAATACCCATAGCCATGAATCGACCAAATCTAAGCAATCTACTTGATTCAGCTGCACAGGACTTGGCGCATTTGGAGGAGCAGCACACTGATTTAATTACTGCAGATCCCATCCCGATGCCTGCCACAACCCAAAATAGAGAGGGCATACAGCAACTGCTGGATGCCATCAATGTGAACTTGAATCAAGTTAGTGCCCATGAAATGGAACATTTGCAGGCTATGAGTGCGGAGGTAGGTGTTTTTTGGGAAATTTTTGTACACAAATGAAAAGCATCAGCGACACACCCCCTCCTTTCCCCCGGTTTGGTGTGACTTTAACCTTGTAGCTTGCCATCAGCGTATTGCGCTCTAATTAAATTTCGCTGAATAGACAGGGTCCGTACCGGACCCGGGCCACTTTAAATCTATGTTCATTTTTTTTTTCTATATCTATTCGCATGGCACAAAAGCTGACGCCGACCCAGTTCCTCTCGCCTTGTCACCCACCTTTTCTCATTTCTTGTTGCATTGGCTTTTAAATTAATGACATTTGCTTGTGAACTGACCGACAACGACAGCGTCGCCGGCAACGGGGTGAAGGAGAAATGTGAAATGTGTGCGGCTGTTTACACTTGAGTCCGTTTGGGTAGAAAATCTGATCTAAATTATATGCAGATTTGTAGGTAACTTAATTTAAAATGTGTTAGGGATGGACAAGGAAAAGAAAATTTAAAAAATTTGATACCCGTGTTCTTTTTTGCTATTGAAGCTCTAAGTCCTCCTACGATTAGGTCGCGACTAAATACGAGACACCTAAGCCTATCCGAAGGCTTGGATAAAATCAGATATGTATCTAGGCGTAGTCTCAGCAAAATCGCAGACCTCTATTAGAAAGTGAAAGCCGAGGGAAGCCTAAAAACAAAAGGAATGCTCTCTCCTCTCTTGTCTCGGCAATTACTGCAGCAGGCATTGTAAGGATTAAAAAGTCTGGCGGCGTGAGTCCCAACCAGCCAGTGCCCTGTTATGAGGCTGTGGAGAATTGTCAATATAGTATTAATATATCGATGATTTTCACGATACCATGTCCACATTAATATTGAACGTTTAGTTCATACACATGTATCGTTTCAGTTGATCGTTTTCCAAGTCTACGTTAAATTGGTTCTGTCTCGATCCAACGAATCGGATGTAAAATTTTGGTAACAATTGATCCTAAAAGTTAATACTTCTAAAA
The DNA here is from genome assembly GCA_018904235.1 of Lordiphosa stackelbergi. NCBI lineage: Eukaryota > Metazoa > Arthropoda > Insecta > Diptera > Drosophilidae > Lordiphosa > Lordiphosa stackelbergi. The sequence goes on along the minus strand of JAEIFU010001670.1, from coordinate 14,663 downwards.
GGCGTTTTATTAGAATCCCTTCTTTAGTAATTATTATTATATTACAGTTAGAAACGATGATTAGGGCACTAGTCACAAAAATAAAATTCACAAAAAATAAAATTTAATTGAATCCAAAACAAAGAAATGACACATTAACATTAAGAAAAACATTGAGAGAAACAAATTGAAATTGAAGTAGATTATATATTTTAAGTGCTACTTTTACTGACTATGAGTTGATTTTGGAAGGTGCAAAACCCGAAGGGGTGGGGTTCAAATGTCTTTAAATCAATCATTCATTTATTAAATTCCGGATTTTTATTCTTACTTCTCGGAAGACGTTTAAAAAAGCAATATAAATATAGCAATATATAGAAAACCGACTAATTTTAAAGATTTTTACATCATATCAATGCAAACAACTTAAGCGGTATTGCGCTGACTTCTTATCAGTCCCATTGAATAAAGTCTCAGATGATAGGGCCCTAAAACTTGTTTTGTCTGTTCAAAAGTACAGAAATTCGGAATATTCTTTATCATGTAGATTTTATTTAAATTAAATTTGGAAACTTGGGCCGAATCAAGGTTTAAACCGAAACCTTCTCCCAAAAATCTCGAACCATTGGCGAATTTTGTTTCGAACTCGCAAATTGGAGTTTCGAAAATTTATGGGGCTTGAGCCCCAATTTTGTATACCAAATGGTATATTAAAATCACCCAGAAGTTTGTAACGCATAGTAGGAAGCATCTCCCCGACCACATTAAGTATTTATATTCTTGACAAGCATATGATCACCTCCATCAGTTTTAAAGCTATCTAAGTTAAAGTATTTAATCAATATCTCAACCAGGCCTTTATTATAAATTGCGAATCATCGGGAAATATTTTCTTCTTTTCGTACATACACTACATCAAATGCATATATACGCTTATATTTCTAGATAAAGATTTCCAGGACCTAATGGGGGCGCGAACGTAGTGGGATAAAGTTGCTGATCAGTTCAAATTGGCGAACCTAGCACAACCCTTTGCACGTGTCGTCATCTAATAGTCTACAGCAGTGGTGCACAAACACACACTATCAAGCTTTGCGATTGTGTGTGTAGCAGAGCAACACGAAGTAAACGCCATTGGTCAAATATAGGCTACAAACAACACTATACCCCCCCCCCCCCCCCGGGGGGGAGGCAGCATTTTCAGTTCCTATCCCGTGGGACAGAAAAAGGCGTTTTGTGCACCACTGGTCTACAGCATTATAAATTTCCGACTAACTTGAATTAGGACTGCTTTCCCTTGATAATTCAATCGAATTAATGTTGTCCATTTTTCAAGCATACAGATTTGATAACAGTGGCCGGGTGTGGTGCAGCGGTTAGTGTGTCGAACAGGTGCGGGAGGCGTGGGCTCCAACTTACAATTCCTCTCTTCCGTCCACTGTTAAGTTCACAGCGCAACTTGTCAAGTTACCGGCGCCAAGCTGAGAAGCTGTCAAGATGACGGCGGGCCAGAAACATGTTTTTCTCATATACATAAAAATTTTTAAGGCTTAATTTTGTATTCACATTCAGCGGAATATATAACAAAAATAAGCTCTCGCAATCAAAAATCTGTGTGAATTCCTATGTTTTCATGCAAATAAATTGGAGGTGTAATAAAAAATATAAGGAAAGATGAAGTTAAATACGTAAGGTAGCTTCAGTGTTATTAAAATAATTTATGAATATAAAATATTCATTGTACATGTATCAAAAAAATTGATGGTTGTCAAAAATCTCCCTAGTAGACGAAAAACTCAAATTAATCCATTTATTTGTGCCTGTTTCGGTACAGATAAGCGCTATGTTATTTAAGTTTATAGAATAACGGTTAAGGGAAATAATTTATTTTCGGCTGCGGTTGCGGTTTCTGTTAAAAATTTCAAGGGTGCTGTATACTAAATGTGCGCGCGTGAGCGAATTTTCACCCACATCACGAACGATTCACGAAATACAAATCTCTGTACGCACGATCCACGCACGTATTTTTTTTATCGTTTCGCTTCATTCACGATTCACGCACGATTTAAGAAGGCCTCAGGAACGATCCCGCACGATTAAAATGCATCTACTAAAAAAGTTAGTTAGTTTGTTTAGTTTAGATCTTCATACACAAACACTTTCAAAATCAAGAGTTAAAATTGGCCGTGTTCTCCAGTACATATCGATGATATGATTGCTAATTCTTCTGATTTTGGTTTAAATCAAAACTATAGCTCTCACGCATACCATTTTTACCTTAAAATTTCATCAAAGCGTTCAACATAAGCCATTTAACTTCTTTTGATGGATGATGTTTGATGTATGCCGGTGAACAAGGCCATTTTCTTTCAATTTATAGTTCCATAGTTTTATTAAAAAAATAGAAGCTTATCAATATTATTATTATCAATATATATGAAAAGCACGATATATTTCTCCAAAATTCCAGATACAATTTCTACAGAACACTTAATGTAATTTTGAATTTCGTCAATATCGTTTGAATATCGTCTTTATAAGATTTCGGATTAATTTATGATGAATCTAAAAACTTAGTAAATCGTGCATTTCTGCTCCTAGAAGATTTAAAATCTAGTCAATGTAGTGCAATTAATGTGGCTCTAATCGATTCTTAAGTAATTTTGGAGTCACTTTTTAACGGAAAGCAAGATAAAATGAACGAATATTCAAAAATTCCAGAAACATTTTCTTTAGGTGAAATAAATTTTAAAAATATCGTGAGTACTGCATATCTTATATTCACCATGTTCGACTTTGGCTCACTTCGAAACACGCACGGATCACGGATGCTCACGCATCAAACTCTGAGTTTGCTCACGATCACGTTGTGACGCACCGTGAAACGCTCAAATTCACGTCACAGGTAGAATTCTACAACTCTATAAGGGTCTTATACGGGAGTGCCACAGAAATCTCTAGAGATTTTGCCGATGGTTGGTTTGTAAATCTCTCGAAAAAATCGTCGTTGCCACAGAATTCCGAGAGATTTCATTTTCATATTAGAAAATCTAGTTAGAACACCAGTTGTTCCAGTTGAAGTTCCATCTCTAAAAACAGGGCTGAATCTCTCGCCAAAAAATTTCCCTTTTTTTAGTTATGGGTTAATTTGATGTTTAAATGAAATTTTTTGATTGTGTAATATGTTTTATGATGCATTTTTAAATTACATTTAAAATTTAAGTCATATTCTTCATAAATAAGTAAAAACAAAATTTAAAATTTGTTGGCGCCAAACATAAGGCATAACTTGCAGCCCTTAATCCGCTGCCTGTCAAGTAGGTGGAGCTAGTGAGAAAAGAGGTTTGCTAAATCTCTCAACAAATGATAGGAGGTTTGAAACCAACCAAGAGAAATTTCCGTGGCACCTAAGAATTGGAATTCGGTTGGAATTTGGTTGGAAGAGGTTTCTGTGGCACCCCCAATAAACATTCTGTTAAACTTTCTTTTTTTCCGAACCTTTTTTATGAAATTTGTTGTTTTGTTTTTCTTTTATTTAGTCAAAAAAAATTTATACAATGTTCGCTATTTTCCAAAAAGTGGCTTTTGGAAAAAAAATATTAATTGGAAATTTTTTGAGTGTTTTTTGTACCATGACTATCTCACACTATCTCTTTCTGCGTCATGCTATGTTCTGAGCTTTCCCAATTGAGTGTAGGAATAAAGTAGCTGTGTCCTGTCATCATCTGTGTTACATAGAAATCGACAAATCCGTGCTTCCTGCGATGAAGATTTTTTGTCCATCTGTCCTTTATATCGTTTGGCCATCTTTCTTGCCACGCGGGTTTCTTCCTTAATCGATTCTACAGTTTGCCTTGAAACTTGTCCAGCTTGACGCAAACCGTATATTTGGCTTTGTTCCCTGGCTTCTATTTTGAATTGAAAAGGCTTGATTTGTTTAGCATTTTGCGTTTAGGGCATTTACCCAGATCTCGCATCCATCCGCCTATATTGCACCGGTCCGCCCACATTCGCCAGTAGTCTACTTTGCGAGCGTGTCGCAGGAGCAGACTTCGTTACTACGTGCTGTATATGAGCTAGGAACGATAGCTTTGAATCGAGCCTGACTCCCAAGTAATTTATCACCTTCTGAGCGCGGATAATGCTATCGTGCATATGCTCATGTCTAACCCTAATCGGATGTTCCGTCTTGTGACGAGCAGTAGCTCTGTTTTTACAATTACTAACTGTAGTCCGTGGGAATTTATCCAAGCTGTGAAAAGGATCATCACCGTATCCTACCAGAAATGCGTCGTCGGGCATATCTATGCGAAGCATCTCGTCATAGCTGATATTCCAGAGGTCCGGTCCATGTACAAGAGTTTTCGATTTTCTAGAGAGCTGTGTATTTTACGCAGCAGATATTCCGGTATTCGGAAGCGCTTTTGTAGAGCCCCGAATATATCGAGGTTTGCGGGGTTAAAAGCGTTTTTCACGTACAACGTTGTCAGCAGGAATTAAAATATCCTAGTTCACACCAGAACTACAACTGTTCTTAACAAAACTTCGTCTTCAGTTTAACCTTCAGATAATCACTTTGAAACCATGGGCTTATGTTTTCAATTTTTGGCTAACTTTGAACCGAAATACAACCACAACGAGAGGAACAACAACAAAAGATTCTAAATTTAAATTAACCGATTAACTATCGAATATAAAAAAACCGCTGATAGTTTTTGAGTAACTTAATTTTTTTAAACCTTTAAAAAATAAAACCTGAGGGTTTACAATATCCTTAGCTTTTTTTAGCGCTTAAAGTTTACTGATTCGGTTACGGTTTTAATTTCTGGTATAAAGCAAGTCTAGCGAAATTATTTTAAAATTTGTACCTTAACAACGGGGTACATTGTAATACCGAGAACCCTGACATTTGTCCAACCTATTTCTGTCTTCAACCCTGTTCTTTGCCTTCCATCCTTCTCTTCTGCTCACCCATTAGAAATGTCAGCGTTGATCAAAACAAACCAAAGCAGCTGCTATACCTGACGCTTTAATTATCTTCATAATCATCTTGAGTTGTTTACGTTTTTCGACTACCAATTGTGTATTTTGGATTATGCTTTTGATTATATTATTTTCATAATTTTTCTCTAGCCAAGAGGTAAATTTTCACATGTCTCACGCGATGCGCAATTTTTTCTTACAAATAATTTTCTTTGATTTTATGCACATAAATAATTACAATTTTTGTCATGTTTTTGTTTGGTCCATTACAGTTGAGTCCGCTGGCAGTAAAGCCCAGTACCAAGCCAACAATGGCAGCGGCAATGCGTTCCAATGATACCCTCAAGCTGGATGAGACCACTCCCAAGGGGGGTGTGACATTTGGCGGTCTACCGGAGTTTGATGAGTCACAAATACCGGAATTGGCTTCGCTAAACGCAGATATGACAGGTGAGTTAAAGATTGAGAGGAATTGATAATGGTCATAAGATTAAAGCTTAACCATCTTTGCCAGCTCAACTTAAAGCGGAAGCAGCTGCGGTGGCTTCGTTAAGCTTGACCCAGGATTACCACTCAGACTCGGATATTTATGCGGAGTGCTTGTCTCTTAATAGCGATGAGAAGTATACCGCTGATCACTCCGAAATGGAAGCCTATACCAGTGCACTCAATGAGGTTTTGGAGAATGATAAAACTGTGGGTGATAGAGGAAATCATAATACCAGCTATGAACCCATGGATGTGGATGATATAAATGAAACAATGGAAATACTAAAAGATGTTATGGCAGCAGAGGATCATCAGCTATTACAGCAGCAGTTTTTGGTAACAACAGAAGAAAAACAGCTACAGGCAGAACAGGAGGAGTATCAAAAAATTGAATTCACAAAGCTAGAGCAGGCTGTAATGGTTGAGGATGAGAATATAAAGAACCAAGATCAACGTTTGGCAATAGAACAGTTGGATATGGAAAAGCAGCAAACTCTGGCGGAGATGGAACAGACACAGCAAGATAAAATGCAGCTGCTTGAAGATAAGCAACAGCTACAGAAGGATAGACAGCAGTTTGCAGAGCAGGAACTAATGCACGATGCTCGGCTTCTACTTGCAGAGCAGAAACAGACCCAAAAGAAAGAGCTGCAGCTGCAACTTCAGGAAGAAAGGCAAGAGAACCAAACGCTTCAAGATGAAAAGGATTTGCTTCATGAAGAAAATAAAACTCTTCGAGATGAAATCAAGGCGATTCAGGAAGAGATGAAGCATTCTCAAAATGAGAAAGAAAATCAAATATCTGTTAAGCAAATAGAGCAACAGCTCCAGGAAGACGTCCCAACAGCTTGCTCAAAAGGAACAACATTTCCAGGAAGCTAACGAGGAGGTGGAACAGACAGCAAAAGCTCCTTCTTCTCCACTTACAGCTCCACCCATAGCTAATCTACCAGTCTCTCCTCCTATTCCTACTCATCAAACTAAGATAGCTACACAATTTAAAGACGACACAGAGGCTCCTCATCTACCAGTCTCTCCGCCTGTTCCCACAAACCAACTGGAACCTCAGGAAGAAGTGCTAGAGTTACAGGATCGTCCGACAGCACCTTCCTCTCCACCCCTACCCACATTAAACCAAGCAGCTCAAGTAGATCTACCCAAATCTCCACCTATTCCAACTCATCAAAACCTGGGAGCCCCTAAAGTAGAGCAGCACTTGCTCCCAGAGGTGGAAGAACCCTTGGAACAGCCAAAGAGAGCTCCTTCTCCACCCATACCCACTTTGCAAGCCGTCAAAGTTGCTCGCTCACTCTCACCTCCCATACCCACACATCGTCCAAAGAAATTTGATGAACTTCTGTCCCTTCAGGACTTGCCCGACTTACCCGATGATGATGAGGATCAGTTAGCCCAACCTACTCCTATTATGGCCATTAAACCCACTCAGCTGCGTCGTCCCACCACTCCTCTGAGCTTGGACATGATTAGCTCTACCGTTTCGTCAAATCACAGTTCAGCATCTCCATCATCGCCCTCTTTTCCCGTGAAAGAGCCGGCTGCTGCACCAGCTCACTTTCCTCGCTCACCAAATGCCGCGCCCGAACAAGAGGGCATGCCCTATTTGGAACAAGCCGTCATAGAGCCTTCTATTGAGCGCAAGGTGAGCATGTGCCATGAAGGAGGTGTCATAGCCAAGTCTCCGCTATCCATACAAGTCACACATCCCACTCCTGAAAAAAAGGAGGTGCTCAATGAAACTGTGTCCATGGGTGAGACTTCGCCCTTGACCTTGAATGGTACATTTGATGGTGAAAGTCCCAATTCAGCGGCGGCCACCACATTAGAAGCTGTTTCAGATAGTCAGCGTCGAACTTTCTCAGTCGGCCACTCTAACGAACAGCTGAAGGAAGATATCAAACCGACACGTTCCTTGGGTGAGCAACATTTGGAGAAAAGTCGACGCACTTTTAACTTGGCGGAGCAACAGCTAGAAAAGCATCGACGCACTTTTAATTTGGAAGTGCAGCAGCAGCCGCAGCAGGAGCAGCAGCAGGTCACTGAGGATCTGGAGCCCATGGATGTGGATGTTTCGCTTTGTGTAACGGCGGCACCTCCACGCTCTCTATCCCCCCCTATACCCACGCATCAGCACAAGTTACCCAAGCCCATGGCTCCATCATCGCCTTCCCAACATCATCAACAGCAGCCGCAATTCACACGTCCACCGATTCATGCCAACAATAGAAATGCCACCATCTTTTTGGAGGAACAAACTCTCTCGGCCAAGGAACAGGCCACTCTGAGCGCCAGCGATGAGAAGGATGATGTATTTGTGGAGCACTTTGGTGCCATATCGCCCGTGTCGGATGATATTTTCAAGACACCGCAATACACTAGCAGTAATTTCAATAATATGGCCAAGAATAAGCTCAATGGTGCGGCAGGACCAGCCAGAAACAGCAATCGTATTGAACTTGCCTCGGAACAGGAGCTGTTCTTTGATGCTGAGTTCCAGAGTAGCGCCAGCAATAATAATTGTAAGTTGCGATTTTGTTTTAAATGTAACGACAAAGCATCATCCCAGCATGGTCACCTTTAATCCACATATTACATCAATAATTTAGTTATGGTTCAGAACCACTTTGGAACCGGACCTTAGTTGAGTTTTAAATAATTCAGTCTAGTTTCTTCGAATCGAATCTTCATATCTAAATTGCTATGGGTCTGTTCTACCCGTTATAGAGGTAACAGGGATTATAAAAACTTCGCATATGTAGGTTTTGATCAGTATCAATAAAACAGTCTATCTAGAATTTACAGATATCAGGGGCTGACGCACCGGTTTCTTAACTTATTGAACCTCAGATTTTAGTTTAAACCTGGGTTCTTAGCTAGCTATATTATGATGGGTTCCGGTTACTATTTTTCCGCATATTTTTTGATAAATACGTTTTAGTAAATTATATTCAGTAGATTAAAAAAAACACCGAACGAATACGGGTTTAGGGGATTACGGTTAACAAAGCTCAAGTTCTTTGTCCGATCGCTTTTTACGGATTATTGTTATATTTTTTTATCGGTACTGTGTACCCTGGAATTTTTTTAAACTAATTTTTTATGAGATGTCAGATTGTTAATTAGATCAAGAACTATTAAAGGTGAGCATCATGATCGAGCAGACTTTGTTCTGTAAATTCTAACTGAACTGTAATAATTTTGCTAATATTGTTCCACATATTAGGTTACAGAAAATAGCAAAACTTGCTGCTGCCAAACTTAAGCCGAAGTCGTGCATTTTGTATCGGCAAAACTAGACAGCATCCAGTGTAATATCACATATGTATAAGGAAAGATAAGAAGGGTAAAGATTTTGGTTAGCTGCATTCATTCTTTCTTGTTCGCTCTCTTTTCTTTGTGCCCGTCAGCAACAATTCATTGTGCATACATCAAATAAATTTACGTCAGAGCCGGCCATGCATAACTGAGTGTCAGAGAGAGAAGGGCATATTTTTCTCTGCTCTCCATTTGGCTTGTCCTGCCCTAGACCAGAGCCGACCAGCCATAGCTACCAGGGGCCGAAGTCACTCATGTTTTTATGCAATCGCGAGCCGAACTTATGGTTTTGTTAATCGGTAAACACTCTGGAGAGAGCACTCTTGCTCACTACAAACAAGCACACTTTTCTGTCCTCTACATTTGCCCGGCACTGATTAACGTTTATCGAAAGTTTTAGTAGAGGAAAACCGAAATTAACCGTATATTTGTTTCTTTTTTTTTTTGGTTGCGGTTTTGGTTACAAATTTTAAAGTGTTTTTAGCGGTTAAGGGTTACGGTTTCGGTTACGGTTTTAATCTCTGCTTTTATTGTTACCCAGCAATATGCCATATTTGCAAAAGGGTTGTCTATATCCTATAGATAAATCTATATTTTAATTAGACCATTTGCGAAACTCAGAAATGACATTTCATGTGTCAGAGTACGGTGGGCACCTTATTACACCGAATTGGTTTATCCTACAGATCTAAGATTTAATATGCAGGCGCTCATTTGGGGGGTACCGACCCCCCAACACAAATTAATGTATGTTGCATGGTGCTTTTTGTACAAAAACAAAATAAAAACAAATAGCGAAAAGACTCATCCAATTAAATTAAATCTTATGGCACATATTAAACACATCGATAGCTTTAAAAATTTATTAATCGTATTTAAAACGAGAAGGCCAAGCTAACTTCGTCTTTGCCGAAGTTTTTATACCCTTGCAAATGTTTTAATACATCAGAGTTTAAGAACGCCAGCATTAAAACAAACAATTTTTCTAAATAAAACCCACTATTCGACCGATAGTTCCTATGACAGCTATAAGATATAGTCATCCGATTTTGACCAAAACTTCCAAATCTTTGTAAAAGCGCATAATATTAATAATTGCTGAAGTGAGACACGTTAACATTAAAAACAAAAAATTTTTTTCATTAAAACCCACTTTTCGACCGGTAGTTCCTATGGCAGCTATAAGATATAGTCATCCGATCCGGTCGGTTCCGACATATTTGCAGTGTGCAGTAAAAAGAAGACTCTGTGCAAAATTTCAGCTCGATAGCTTTAAAACTGAGAGACTAGTTTGCGTAGAAACAGACAGACGGACAGACGGACGGACAAAGCTCAATCGACTCAGCTCGTCACCCTGATCAAGAATATATATAGTTTATAGGGTCGGAAATGAATATTTCTATGCGTTGCAAACTTCGGGCAAAATTATAATACCCTTTGCAAGGGTATAAATATAGTTGAAATTTCACAAAGCTCCAGCAGCCAAAAACGTACATACACTTGTAGCGCTCAGGCAATATTTTTTGGACTAAGCTGTTTTGCAACGAGCGCGGGAGAGAGTGTAGAGGGATCATACTCAGACCCACTTTTTTTTGTTTCATAGCATTTTGTTAGCTCTGTGTTTAGTGCCAAAGACGGGGTTTATCGAGTTATAGATTTCATAATGATAGCAATAAACATGTGGTCGCGAACGTACGCGAAATAGAAGTCGACTTTGGCTTAATCTAGTGAAATGCAAAAGTTTGCGAAATGGAACGGAATATTCTAAAGCGATTAATTTATTATAAAAGAGGATTAATGTAGCTTTCTATGAGTATTTACACAGAAAAATATATCTATTGGTTTAATTGCGTTGCGGAACGTATTGCGGAACGTACGCTTAGAAAATAGATAAAAAAGCAAAATAAAAATTATCCGTTAATCAAACTTTTCTATGCATGTTTTTTCTTCTAAATTGATTGCAATGAAGAGATTTTGTAAACATAGCATATGTTGTGGACAAAAGTATTTTAACTAAAAAATATTCATAAAAATCACATTATATTTTTTTTAAAAAAATCCCAAAATTTTGAAATTTGTATCGAATGCCTGGTATAAAAGTAAGCTTCCTCTAAACATAAGTAGTACACAATCAGTTGCATAGGTTAGAAAATATAAATGAAAATGAGCAAATGGGAGTGGTCATAAGTATTTTGACAAGAATTTAAAATAATTTTATGCAGAGGGAACCTAAAATGGTAAAAATTTGTAGGTTCTAAGGGCAGTTTTTCACGCTTAGCCCGAATCTGGCTTTAGAAATCTTCACATACTGATGGATCAACCGTAAAATGGACATAATGTGGTCGTGCGGGAGCGGTATGTTTTTAGCAACCACTTGACTGGCAGAATATATCGTACAGCTGCCATATAACAAACTGGCTGGCATATATAATGCTCCAGCTTCAGTCGAGCCGAAGCTAGCTTTCCTTTATTTTTTTGTTGTTAAAGTTTTTCGTTATTTTCCAAAGAGTTGCTTTAAAAAAATTTTTGTTGCAAATTTTCGGAGATTTTTTTTTTCATGTCGACGCATTAGGACCCAAGTTTCACGAGAACTATTAAAGCCTAGTATGCAGAACGACAGAAAATTCCTTTCATCACAGTATTTCACTTAAATAGAAACACTTTTTGTCAGCACAGGTAACGATTCTTTTAATATACATTTTTTCATTCATTTGGTACATTTCGGTACATTTTAAGCCTTCATAATCTTTAGATGAAGGAAGCAAACGTTTGAATATATAATTTGCCTTTTTGAATTATTTTTGGTCATTGTATTTTAACTTCATTGTAACTTTTAAACCGATTTGACACAATGTTTTACGCAATTATAGACAATTCAATTATGGGCCTATGTTTTAAACTATTGGACAAACTTTGAACTGAAATATAACAAGAACCACATCTCAACAACAACAACATAAATATTTCTAAACTTAATTTAACCGATTAATTATGGAATAAAAACAAGTAAGAGCGTTGCAGTCGAGTGGCCCGACTTTAAAATACTCTGTACAATTGAGACACACAAGCAAACACACACAGATACGCGCGCCCACACTGACTCACACGCCTTAGCTGCCTGCAATAAGCACAGTGCTTATGGTTTCGTGTATAATTTTGGTGTTTTTGCTCGGATCTTATTGTAATTTTCAGAATAAGATAACATAATATATATTAAGCGACAAGTGGGGAGGGGGAAAATTTGTGTCTCTATCTCTTATAGTCTTTAGAGATCGACGCGTTCATACAGACAGACGGACATGGCTAAATCGACTCGGCTGTTGATGCTGATCAAGAATATATATACTTTATAGGGTCGGAAATGTTTCCTTCTTCCTGTCACATACACTTGCATTACTTCATGATCCCCTTTTCCCCATTTTCAATTATTTTGATCACAGTAGCATATACTTTATGTGGTCGGGTCTAAAAACATTTACTTTTCAAATTAACGAGTATTTACTGTAGTTTAGTTTAGGCTGCCTGTTCGTGACCTTAGCTCATCAAACAGGGGGGGCAGTAGTAGTTCGCTCCTTCAGTCTTTGAACTTGAAATTTTATTTGGATTCCATGCGGCAGCCAGCCGCCCCTCTGTAAGTTCCACCTTGATTTTTACATGCCAACTTTTTGACCCCACGATAACCAAACGTGGGTCGTCTAACCGTAAATATAAAACCAAAGCCACATGCAAGGCAATGAACCTGAACTTCAAAAGGTGGGGGGGGGGGGACTGCAAGGGGAAAAACAGGAAAACCAAACAGAAACAATCACGGCTACGACGTCAATTAAGCGCATAATTTTTGAATGCCAATGGATGTTCCTGTTTCTGTTGTGGTTGTTGCATTTTTATGCTGCCCTCTGCCTGAAAATGCCGCATTGCCCCACCATCCTCATCACACATATACCTACGTGCACTCTCTTTTTGCACTCACTCTCTGTCTGCTGATTGACTCTCTGCTTATTTGTGGCCCTTATCAGCCAGCAAATATCGTATGCGGTAATCATCGCTTCAAAATAAACACAAAAAGACACACATTGCGACGTCACTTTTTGACTAATTGATGAATTGCTGTCTGTGTGTGTGCTCTGATGAGCGCATTTATATTTTTGTCTAATTAACAGAACTTTTGACTTAATTTTATTAGTTTTTATCTAACGAATTTTGAATTGTTTTGAAGCATTTGGCGGCATGTTTATCGATATCGCTGACTAAACCAATGCAGCTCTGAATATTCCATTGACTCTCACACAAACTAAAAAGAGTTTTAACTTGATCTCTCACTAAACAACAAGAGTCTATGATTGCTCTCTCGCATCATTCAAAGAAAAACGTCTAGTGGTTGGGCACAGTGATAACTACGTATAAATGATTTAATTTTGCAACCTTTTGCGTTTTCCACAATTGTATGAAATGACCACATTCCCATTGTACAATTTAACACAAGAAGAAAAATCTCGCCTCGAGGTAATTTTATGTCCAGGGAAAAGTTGTTTCAGTAAAATTCCTTGACCCAACTGGCGTAGAGTTTGTCAGGTACCCGGAGTACGTTGCTACGCCCCTTTTCGAATTTTAAACACAAACCGAAGAAGTAAAGCTTACTTGACAACGGCCATCTATCAAATCTTCATCTAACAGAATTCGCCAACCGTCTATTTACCCGCCTTTATGATAATTTAAACTCATTATAAAATTTTTGCAAATTTTTCGATTTTTTGGTCCGCTTCAACAACACCTCCCACTTACCCGTCTTCATGTCAATCAGAACTCATATACAAATTTTGCCAGTTTCCAATATTTTTAAACCGATTGAAAGACACCTCTTATTTACTCGTCTTCAATTGTCAACCATCAAATCCATAATCTAAACTTAGCTATAATCTAAACTCACTATAAAATTTTGCAAATTTGGCGAATTCTTGGTACGTATGATCTACACTTCATATTTAACCGTCTATTTACCCATCTTCATAAAAATCTAAACTCATATTAGAATTTATACAAATTTCGCTATTTTTTAAAACGATCTATGCGACAGTATACATACTAAGGTCGCCTAAAAAATCAATGGAGCATCATCAGCAAACCCAAAAAAGCGCCTAAATTGGCCTTTGAAGAGAAATTCTCATCAAATTATAGCAAATTTTTCAAACTTAATCGCCAAAACAGCAATCTGGGGTGCTTGAATTTTAATTAAAAACCACTTTAGCATGTAGCCCAATGGTTCTTCTAATTTCACAAATTTTTTGTTTATAAATCTTGTCGATGGACAAAGTTACAGGCGGTTATTCCCAAAAAATGAATTAAATTTTATGGCAGGATTACTAGATTGATACATAAAAAGTGTATAGGAAATATTAAAAGACTACTTGATCTAACATAGACCTTACATAAATTGTCATTCAAATGTACACAACATTCAATCAGTACTAGACTAAAACAATTTGCCACAAAATTCATATTTGCTTAATATCAAACAACCTCTCGAGAAACATTCAATTTTATGGTCTATTGTGCCCCCCTACTGAGTTTACAGCTCTCCTAGCAGCCCTATTTCCTGTACAAAAGCCAGGACTTTTGTGGGTTCTAAGTTACTGATATTGCTTGGGTGTAGAATGTGTTGCCCAAATTTGCTGAGTCTGGTGCCTCGCTAGGGCATTGCAGTGTGCTAGTATATGTTCAAAGGACTCCTTCTTTCACAGTATCTGCAAAAGTTTGGTGTTAGTTATTCCCAACTTGCATGTGGTCTACAGTCTGCAGTGACCCGTGTAGAGTCCTTTCAGAATCCTGAGGGCATTCTTCCTTGTTGATTAACTTTTGGAACCTTTTGAGGTTGTGGTTCA
>JAEIFU010001669.1:0-61571 GCA_018904235.1 Lordiphosa stackelbergi | reverse complement strand
AGTTTTTAAAATTAAACAACAACAAACGAATATGAACTCAAATAATGTTCTCAAAAATGGAACAATATCAACCTAAATTTGATTCTTTGCTTTCTCAAAAAATTTTTCTTATAGTGAGAACATTGCACTACAACTATTATTTGTGGTACCGTTTGTGTGCTCGTTTTTGAGTCCAATGCTTCCGGTCTGTGTACGATCCAATCATGATCAGCATCAATAGCTGAGTCGATTTAGACATGTCCGTCTGTCCGTCCGACCGTCTGTCTGTCCTTATGAACGCGTCGATCTCAGGGACTATAATAGATTGAGCCACAATTTTTCGCATTTATATAGGTGTATACCGCACCCACATCGAGATTGTTTCAGATTTGGAAAATTCACCCTACTCCATCTTTTAAGACAGCGAAAAACTATCACTCTCTCTATCAGCGGTGTCACAAAAATCTCTTTTAACCAAATTCCAACCCAAAACCAATTCTCGGTGTCACAGAAATCTCTTTCGGTTGATTTCAAATCTCTTGTGTTTTGTTGGGAGATTTAGCTAAATTCACCACCCAAACCATTTTGATAAGCAAAATTAGTTTTGGAAATGTTAACAACATTATTTTTCTGTATAGGTTGCATCAATTGAATTAAATATTTAAATTATTTTATGCGTTTTAATGCTGCGTAACAATTCAATCCGTTCAATGAAACAAAATAAAGCGCTACCTCTACAGATGGTGGCGCCCTCTGTGTCCCAACATGGGTACCAACAACGGCTAAGAGTTGCCAAGTTACATTTTATGATTGGCGCAAAAAAATTTTAAGTTTTGCATTTTTGAGAATATGGCTTAAATTTGAATTATAATTTAAAAATGCATCATAAAACATATAACACAATCAAAAAATTTCATTTAAACATCAAATTAACTAATAACTAGAAGTTGGGAAAATTTTATGTGAGAAAGGGCAACCGTGTTAACAGATTTGACCATTAGCATGGACACAAACCTTCCAACTCGATTTTCAAATAAGAAAATGAAATCTCTTGAAGTTCTGGGACACCGACGGATTTTTCGAGAGTTTTGCAAACCAACCGAATCTCTAGAGATTTCTGTAACACCCATTGACCTTCATTAGTTTATATATATTAAGTTAGGCCCAACATCATCCAGAAAAGTTTTTAACTATTTGCTGATGTCAATTTCGGCGTTTGATTATTAGCAGTAGATTGCAGAAATGTTGGTCAAATTTTGGTATTCATCCCCTCTTGTCTTATCAAAAATTAATTATAATAATAATATGCATGATTTCCAAATAGAAGAAGCTAAAAATGCAACAACAAATACGTGCGATTTGAGCGCATTTCGCTCCGCCCTCACTCTGACACCTTTAAAACGATTGCATCACTCCCAATATTATCGCATCGCTTCTCGCGCGGACTCTGACATTAGCCTTACTTGTTTTATTACTTTCTTTCTCAAAATTCTCATATATTTTCTACAGCATTATGAGATCGCTTATTTAAAGTTTTGTATTAACCCATTGAACCAGTTATGTTCAGGTATTTTGAATTCACTTTCATTTAGTTGTTGTTGTTGTTTGATCATTTTCGTTTGGGAACTGCGGCCATAAGTAAATAAGTATTAACCCAACTCCAACCAACTGTATTCTGCTTAAAACAATTCGAATAAGAATCGACACACCACACATCGTGTGACATTCCAAAACCATTGCCTACTTTTGAGGGCTGCCTTCCATGCCAAGAGTATATGGCCTACTTTTAGGATGGTTCAAAATAACAACATCAATTCATTTTGTTTTGAATTTAATTTCTTTTGATTTATCTTTAAAGTAAGCGGGCATCGCTCCCTCTCTCTCTCTCTCTCTCTTTATGTATTTACAAAAGTTAAGTGCTTACTTTTACTAATTAAGGGTATACAATTCACAATATATACTTGAGTACAATACAATACATATGTAATAGTAATATAGTAATTTAATTAGTTAATAATCCCCGTCTTAAATTCCTTAGCTGATTGACTGGAAAAAAGGATACTAAATTATTATTGTTTAACTTAAAATTTGTTATATTACGTGGCCTACACACAAGCAGTATTTTTTTATGTTTTGAATGGACCCCCTAACCTAGTTAGCGAATGTTTTGTTTTTAAGGTTACATTATTTACTACAGTTTAAAAAAAATACAATTTGATTTAATTTCTGGTGTGTGTTATTGGGTTATTTAGCTTAAAATGTTACACTACAAGCAGCAGTTTAGAATCCAACATCCATAAAAATCAAAGGGGGAAGAGTTGATACTAAAAAAAGAAGGGGAAATTAGGTGGGAAGAAATGAAGCTGGGAATTTGATGTAAAGGTCGAGGAAAATCAATTAGCTAAGATTAAGGTAAGTCGACTATTGACTTCTCCACGGGTCTTTTTAAGTGAGCAAAAATGTAATCAAATTGCTGTCTGATTACCCGCATGCTTTTACCTGCATTAAATTTAATATGATTTGAATGAAGTTGTTTTTGATATATTATAGCTGTGTTTTTTGGCTAAAAGTGATTTGTTTTTTGTTAAAATTTTAGTTTGACTAAAAGTTAACCATTCAGCCCCCACTTAAAATAACACACATAAGCCAAAAACGCGCAGAGAAACACGTTTGGGCGCTTAACTTAGTTTCAAGTCCATACCAACAAGTGAGAGAGAAAATAAAACGAAAATGTCCTCAGCTTCGGCATGCGTTCGGCTTGTGTATGTGTAAATAGCGAAATGGCTTATCCATCGCTGTAAAAAAGCCACATTGCCAAATAATCGGTGAACTTATCGTTTGTTAATTGGTCTTGATTTTTGCACCTATGCTGCCTTGAAATTCCCTACCAGTTATAGCAGTCCTGATATGAGAAGGCAGTAGTCGGTGGACAAAGTCTATTGAAGAGAGAACCGGGGGGTTCTTGAAACAGCTGTATAGATGACTAAACTTCTTTGTGGCTATACTTTAAATATAAAGGTCATGTCAAGCTTCTCTCAATCTCTTGGCGTGTGGGCTTATAATTTTTGCCGAATCCGAATGGCAAAGTTTGAGAGGCTTTTTCATGGCTCGATTCTTCACAGCTGGTGCCAATAGCTGGTGAAGGTGACCGAATGTGTAAAAGTTATAAAAAATCCGTGGCGGGATTAAACCCACGTTTCGCGCACAGCAGGCTGACGAACTAACCGCTACGCCATACTAAGCCACAAGCTTATTTTCGAAAAAAAAAATTAATTAAAATATCAAGCTGAAGACAATCTCGGGTATTCTTGTAGCAATTATTTTTCGGATTGAATACAAGTATTTTATAAAAATCAAAGGCGCTTTTAAGTTCAGCGGAAGTGTGTAAATTGTCTAAAGACAGACATTTTTGGATTTATAGATTTTTTTTATCAAAATAAAATCATCCCCGTTCAGGCAAGCGCGGTTCTTGGATTAATATATTCTGCCATCTGAGCATATAGTCCAACATATGATCTAATCTTGGGATTTCTTTTGGCATTTTAATCAGATTATTTGGCAAAGATATAGCCTGTTTAAGACGAAAATACATATTTAAATTTATGGGAGGAAAACTAGATTGTCAGTAAAAAAATTTGTAGGAACTGTGAAAAAGGCTACTTGTTTCAAAATAGAATTTATCATCTACATGTAAACATATAACACTTTAGGGCTAATCAAGTAGCCTCTTTACAGTTCCTATACAGATTTGGAGTGACAATCTAGTTTTCCTCCCATAAATTTAAATTTGTATTTATGTCTTTAGCAGGGTATAACTTTGCCAAATAAACTGATTTGAATGCTATAAAAATCACAAAATTAGATCATATGTTTGGCCATATGCTCAGATGGCGAAAACAATTATCAAATAACCGCGCTAGCTTAAGCGGGATGATTTATTTTGATAAAAATGCCATAAATCGAAAGATTTCTGTCTTTAAAGGCCAAATTAGACACTTTCCGCTCAACTTTTATAGCGCCTTTGATTTTTTAAAAATGCAGTGATATGTACTTTATCGCAAATAGCTTATAAACTCACATATTTATGCATAGTGTGGCCTCCATAAATCCTTGAGTGCCAAAAATTCAACTTTTTTGTTTTTCCGCCATATCTTGGAAACAAGAGCTGATGGAGCTAAACCGAAACCAGTTTTGGAATCAGTGGGCATAAACTTATCATATTTTTAAATCAATAGGGCTGCACCTCACAAAGTTGGTCATTTTGTTGGCCTTTGATATAGTTAGAATATGGAGCTCAGTTTCTTTGAGTTTCTGGTATTCTTACACCAAGTCAATATCGAGATTAAATCAAGTATGATTATCAAGCTTAAGGGGTACTCTCCTTGTTCAGCGGTTTTTTTTAGATTTTTTTAATTATCTTGGATATTTGAATATATCGCCCCAAAAGGATTTTTTTAAATTCGAAATACTTTAGAAGATACAGCCTTTTTGGTCGACCAGTTTTCAAATTACTTTAAACTTTAAACGCATTTATCTCGAAACCACGATTTTCCATGATATCTCCAGGTACACTGAACCGATTTGGATGATTCAAAGTGAAATGAACGCAGAATTGACACCATTCTGGTCTGACCCTCAATCATAATTTTAATAAAAATTTTACTATTTATTTCGTTTCACTAAACTACAAAAAAGGTCCCAAAATCAAATTTTCATTTTCAATAAACGCCATTTTGTCAAAAAAAAAATCACAAAATTTTGTTCGAGGGTCAGACCAGAATGGCATCTATACTGATTATAGCTCCGTTTTCAGTTTTAATTTCACACAACCTGGAGACGTGGAATTATGGCAGCTAGCACTATACCTCTTTGACGGCCGAGAACTTTTTGAACAGCCCTCGTATCGAAACAGTACAAATTTGTTTGTTTATTCTAATCTATTTGTAACATAATACAAAAAACAGAGTTGCGTATTCAGATAAGATTTTCTTTAAAAAAAAGGTCCATGGAGAATACCCTCTTAAATAAACTCCCGACCTTCTGGATTGGATCCGAGTATTAGAACAAATTATACTGAGCTAAATTCTGGTATTGAAGGGCAATTCTTTCATACTTAAGGCCTATACTCAGATGAAATAAATTTTTAGTTTGGTACGATATTTCACATGAATAAAAACAATTTAATACAAATAAGATGCCTTTTCAAACGTATTCAGATTTCAAAGCTGTACAAAATTGTTTCTATTTGTGTGAAATATCGTACCAAACTAAAAGTTTATCTCATCTGAAAGTATAGGTTAACTCATCTAAGTTAAGGCATATATTTCACATGAATAGAAACAATTTTATACAACTTTGAAATCTGAATACGTTTGAAAAGGCATCTTATTTGTATGAAGCACTGTGCCGAACTAATTTTTTTCTCATCTGAGTATAGGCCTTTAGTTTTAAAAAATCCGACATCGACCGAATCGGACACGTTTGCGAGGAGATACCTTCGATTTTATATCAAATCATTTAAAGGAATCTATTGAATTACACAGAAATACCAACGTTAGGCGTTGCTTTTGCGTTTTCATGTTTGCCTTTGTAGTTTCTATTTGGTAGTGCTTTGGAGTACTTGCCAGTTTTGAACTGAATTTGATCAGAGCAATTGTTCTGAGTAATTTTTTTTACTGGGTTGAGCGGGAGTCTAGGCGAATTTTAATAAAATTTCAACTACTTTATTTAGTTTTAAATGAACTGCTGTGCCTTAAACTAAGTTCACACAGTCAAATTAATTTGTCAAAATTGTGTGTGAACGCCATATTTATTTACAGTCAAACTCTTTTGACGACCGATTTGACGAGTTTGACAAATCAAGTTTTCGATAAGTTTGTGTGCCGTCTGAACGCTATGTGAACACTGTTTGTCAAACTGTTATCGCATTTGCCTAGTTTGATCTTGCAAGTTAAATGTAAGAACAAACTTTGGCAAACTTATGATGATTGTCCGGGTATTTTAATTGCTAGGACTTTTGTAAATCAGTTTGGATATCTAATTTGGATAAGAATTAGCATAATGGTGTAGGATAAAGTAAAATAAAACAGTTTTGTTATTAAATTGTCCGGGCTGCATGGGTATAACCAGGGTTTGAGAGCCATCAACCGGCTCTCGGCTCGTGAGCCACAGCACGTGAGCCGCTCTCGGCTCGTGGGGCCCAGCTCTCTGTTCTACGCTGAGAGCCACAGACTGTGTGGCTTGAGGATAAAAAAATAGTAAAAAAAATGAAGAACGTTAACACAAATCAAATGAAAAATCCTGGCAGGATCAATGCATAAGCGCAATTTGAAGCTAACGGATCTCCATGGTTCTTTTGATTATTGTTTGTCTTTAAATCAGAAATGTTTTGTTTAGCTGTTGGAAAATGACGCAATATTGTTGCAGTTATTATAATAAAGTTAACAGCTTAGTTTGCAATGACAATAGCTTACAACCGTCTGAAGGAATTTGTAGCAATTTAAATTTTGGTACATAATAAGCAATTTCCATACGCGCAATAAAGTTTTTACATGAAATTTACGCGTAGAGTTATATAACAGCGTTGGTTAAGAAAGGCGAGGCCAAGAAGAGGGAGTGCATTGGTTTGCTAAAATAAAGCGACGCAAACCAGCTCAGAGAAATTCTCTCGACCGCTACCCATCGATTAAAAAGCTGTTTACTCTCTTGCGTTCGGCTCGTGTATGTGTTAATAGTGAAATGTGTTCGGCCTCTTGTAGGAGACTTTGACCTAAGAACTTGCTTTGTGTACTTAAAATGACAGTCGCATAAGAAACCAGGTAGCTGAATGAACTAGTAAGTTCTCTGTGAACCACCAAACAAAATCTAACATAGAAGCACACTTTGCTGCGTCGTCAACTTTTCACTCAGATATTAGTCAGCTGTTCGCTGCTGACTATGTCCGTCTCCCTTTTGAGTAAAATTTTGATTTGTCATAATGAAGCATCTCTTTGTCAGGATGGAGAGGCGTTTCAAAGTGTGCTTCTATGTTAGATTTTCTTTGGAATCACTGTGCCTACTTTTAGGACCAAAGTACAAATGATAATCCTAAGATATTTCGGTGCTGGAACTGAAGTAACGCCTAAGGCTCTCTCATGGAGAGAATACCTAACTTAACCCCTCAAAAATTTCTTTGAATAGTAAAGTGATTATGGATTTAAATATGGATCTACAACCCCTGCGACATAGTGCTAGTATATATATAATATTTTTTGTTTTTGGTATGTGTTGTTGCCTAAGAAGAAAACGACGAATGAGCGTGTGTGTGTGTGTGTGTAACCTACAGTGTCTTTAGCATATTGGTGGTGGCCTTCCCGGCACTATTCTTGTATGTTTCATAGGTGGTCGCTGCCGCTGCGCCCACATGTAACGGCGTATATCCCGCTGACCCACTATTTACCACCGCAGCGGCTACCGCCGCCTCTGCCCCATTGACCACCGTCACCGTCGGCGGTGTCAATGGCTTATGGGGCTTATAACGCTGCAAGGCCTCGGCCGATGTCGTTTTAAATGTCTCAATCATCTGGAAGCGTACACGCTCCATTAGCGTATCGAGATCATCTTTGGTCAGACCCTCGGTGCTCACCGGCGGCAGCGTGGTAATCACTATCCGTCCCGCATTCAATATCTTCTTCTTGTCGTTGAGGATTGTGCAATAGGAGCTGAAGACCACCGGCAGTATGGGTATCTGCTCGTCGATGGCCATGTGAAAGGCGCCCTTCTTGAATGGATGCAGTTCGCCCGTGTTGCGGCGTGTACCCTCTGGGAATACCCAGAGTTTGATGCGCTGCTTCTTGATGCGATGATTCACACTGTTGAGCGTGTCACGTGCCTTCTCGCCGCGCACGCGATCAATGAAGATGAGACCGGCCAGCCAGGCGGCCAAGCCGAAGGGCCAGGCATAGAACAACTCACGCTTGGCCACCACCGTGCACTTGTTCATCACATGCCAGATGTCAAACATGCCTGCGGAATATGAATGTGATGTGGTGAAATGATGGGGAGGGAAAAAGACGCCACTAGCTCACCTAGAACATCCAGTGAACTTTGATGATTGGCCACAATGATGCAGGCCTGATCCTTGGACAAATGCTCCTTGCCGCGCAGCTCCCAGCGTAGGCCAATTAAAGCGGAAATGCGATGACACCAGGTGCTGGCCCAGCTGTAAAGTAGAAGGAGAACTTTAGAAACATAAGTTGAAACATAAATGTTGATTAGGAGCAAGGCATACTAAACAAGGTAGGCTCACTCGCTCTCTCAGAACTCCGTATATTTGTTTCAAAGAGAGCGAGAGAGTAATATATTTCAATACAAAGCCTACTAAGCTACTAAGTAAAACACAAAAAATTCGTCCGCGGAGATGCTTTGCTTACAACAGTTGCTTACTGACTGAAATTTATCAAGTTGTCAAGAGAGAGAGAGAGAGTGAGTGAGCCTACCTTGTTTAGTATACCTTGATTAGGAGTGAAAAAAGAAGGCGACTCTAGACTGTTGAGATTACAGGTGTCAAAATATTCTAACCCAGTAGTCTTTTTATTTCCCTTGACAGTCTCCTTCTCAGCTGTCTAACGTTACAGTCCAGTTCTAGCCATTAAAGCAAAAACATCACAGCAATAACAACAACAAACGAGGAAATAATTTAAAACAAAAAACTATTATTTATCCAAAATGTCCAAATACTGGACACGTGCTTTACCCGTGGAACGCTCTCCGCAGAATATTTTCCCGCCGAGCAAACCGAAGGCACGCAAGATTTATGTACCACAGCCCGAACACCTAGCGGGCAGAACCTCCATGAGTCTGCTCTTGGGCTGGGAATATGGTCGCATGTGGCTGATTGAGCGCGATAAATTTGTACGCGAAACGACCATCAAGTCAAAGCCACGTTTCATCAAGCCCGATTTCCAGAGATGGCTAACCAAACGCGCCGTAGTCCATGATCGACGCCAGCTGTTCCACATACGCCAGCAATCGCAGACGGCGCCTCAGAAGAAGAGACACACCGATTCATCGGTAGCAGCAGAACTGAAGACCACAGAAACGAAGAAGGAATTAAACGCAAGAAGCGCTTAATGTAAGGATTTGTGCCATCCCCCTCCCCCAAAATTCTATGTCATAAAAAAGATTAAATGGATGATGATTAGCAATCAAGTGGAAAGTGTGTTTTTTGTTTTCTTTTATAAGTAAAAAGGTGCCTGGGGAGTTGCCATCAATTGAAACAGAAAACAGACCGCAAGCGGCGATACCAGACACCGACGTACGACCTTGTCGCATTTGCTATGCGCCACTCGCTACCTTCTCCTCCAACTCAACTAGTTACTGGCACACGTGTCAATCGTATATATGTATTTCGTCGCCTACCCCACCCCTCCCCATTTCCAAGTAGACATTTGTTTGTTTACAACCTCGACTTTCTTTGTGAGACCACCTGCAATGCTGGTTAATATTGATATGTACTTAATGTGTAATAAAGGTCTAATTCAAACCCAACTCAGTTAGGGGGGGGATTTTTAGCAGCAAGCTACAAAATTTCATCTTAAACCGGCACATTAGTTTCATTTAGAGTTTAAGTAAATTCGAAATCAAAACAGAAATCGAAAACAAGTTTTTTTTTCCAAAAATCTAGTGTATTACCGGTCTACAAATGTACTGCAGAATAGGCAGAATAGGTGAAACTTAATTCGTTGGAAAAGACTCACCTACCTACATACCTCACACTTATGGGTCATTCTTTTTCAGATCAAACGGTTTCGAAATCCAACATTTTTGATGTGAAACATCTTTAATTTCGGTACGGAAGATTTTAGTAGGAGAAAAATTTGATTTCAACGTCACGTGACGCCCTTTTGTGGAGTCACAAACACCCAAACACAGAAGAGGGTAGGGGGGGGTAAGAGAAAGAGGTGGGTTAGGCGGGCGGTTAAAGGTGTGAGATAAGGGTGGCCCCCTCTTTCCCCACAGTGACTGAACACTGACTAAACAGTGACTTGACTGTGACTTGAAAGACTTTAAACACCGACTTGACCGCGACATAACAGTGACTTGATTAGAGACTAAACAGTGACTTGACAGTGACTTGACAGTGACTTAACAGTGACTTAAAAGACTCTAAACAGCGACTTGACCGTGACATAACAATGACTTGATAGAGACTAAACAGTGACTAAACAGTGACTTAACAGTGACTTAACAGTGACTTAACAGTGACTTGACAGAGACTAAACATTGACTTGAAAGAGAGTAAACAGTGACTTAACAGTGACTTGACAGAGACTAACAGTGACTTGACAGTGACTTGAAAGAGACTAACAGTGACTCAACAGTGACTTGACAGTGACTTGACAAGAGACTAAACAGTGACTAGAAAGAGAGTAAACAGTGACTAAACAGTGACTTGACAGAGTCTAAACAGTGACTTGACAGTGATTTGAACGAGACGGTGCAGTGACTAAACAGTGACAGTGACTTGACAGTGGCTTGACAGTGACTTAAGACTTAACAGTGACTTGACAGTGACTTGAAAGAGAGCAAACAGTGACTGAAACAGTGACTTGAAAGAGACTAAACAGTGACTTGACTGTGACTTAACAGTGACTTGAAAGAAAAGACATTGGTATTTCTACTCTCTGTAAGTTTTTCTCTTCTGAAAGATTGCCAAGGCTGATTTCTATGTCATTGAGAGAGCTTGTGATTTTGAAATTAAGCCTTTAAGTTTAGCATTATGTTTCACATCAAAGCCACGTGAGTTGTTCACCCCCACTCTCCTTTTTTTGTTTTGATTAAAAAAACCCAGATCAGATAGACACTCCCACCGAAACGTGGGAGGCTATACAAGTTCCAATTTCCCCTAAATTTATCTTTGAACTGTCAATCTAGCAATGACCTTTTACAAAAGTGTCAAACAAATAAATTAAATATTTCATGTTAAATTTATTGTTCTATGGTGTTATGGTTAGCACTCTGGACTTTGAATCCGGAGACCGGAGTTAAATTCTCGGTAAAACATTCTTTTTTTTTTTTTTTTTTATAATTTTTAATAATCAATACCAATAATTTACAAGTGAATAGTTGAATATGCATTTATTTTCTTTCATTTACATATTTGTGTAGTTTGCCTTATATGCCTTTCCTGTACGGAGATGAAGAATGAGTATTAGTGATTAAATTTGCGCTGGCTCTCAATTTTTCTGGTGCTAAACGATAGTGCTCAAAAAGACACTAATAGTGTTAAAAAAGATACTTTATAGTGCCAGTGGGAAATCACAGTGGCTAGAGCGAGACGGACATATTCCAAAATGTATTCAGAGAGCGTGTATAGTGAGAGCTGTGAACAGCTTTGACCCAAACGCTTCGAACTCTGGAGCGAATGACGCGTTTCTGCTCTTTTGGTCTCAGCTTCTGCAAGCGCTCGGTCGTGTACTGTGGATCAAATTTTTGAGTACCAAGGGATCGCTGTTCTAGTCTATGGTACGGAAGGCTCACGTCAAATGCAATTTTTACTTTTGGCTTATTCCAATATGTATGAAATATCTACATTATTATTTTGACATTTTTAAATAGTATCTGCCTACATTAATAGTTTAAAGACAAATTAAGGGGAAATTGGAAATTTTCAAGCGTTGTCGAGGCCTAAACCCTAAAATATCTGATTCTGGATTTTTCATAAATTCTCTATATAATATACAGAATTTTTTTGGCCTCGTTGTGCATAGAACTAGAAAAAATATTACTTTTCATATAAGGCTGGTACGGTCTAATGTTCATTTGAAACTATTTGTATATTTTTCTATAAGTGCAAGCGTTTCTATACGTTATTTTATAATGTAATTTCCTCTGTATATTTGATACGTGACAATTGCTGACGCGGTTTCCGTAAAAAGGCCATTACAAGTCTGATAGAATAAACACTCTTTGACATGAGTCATTGGTTTTGTTATGTATTTAGTTAGACAATTCCGAGAATTCAGATATTCAGAGAACAGCATTGAATGCATGGAACTTGAACAAGAATGTATGTTGGCAAAAAAAGTGAATTCCAATAGGGCATTGAGGGGCACCCAATGGTCCATTGTG
Organism: Lordiphosa stackelbergi; assembly: GCA_018904235.1. Classification (NCBI taxonomy): domain Eukaryota; kingdom Metazoa; phylum Arthropoda; class Insecta; order Diptera; family Drosophilidae; genus Lordiphosa; species Lordiphosa stackelbergi. Next base: position 49,481 of record JAEIFU010001669.1, on the reverse strand, counting down.
CCCTCGACTCCTGGCCCGTTATTCCTCTTCAAACCAATAAACGCAAACAACAACAAAATGCAAGTCCCCTACTCTGTAAAGTAGAAATGCATTTTTTTGAACTAGTTCAAATGAGCTAGTCTTTAAGATGATCTAATGTAGTATGATTTAATAAACGGAAGGCAAGGCTAACTTCGGCTGTGCAGAATTTCTGATACATTTGAAAAGCTAGGAGACCAACTTCGCAGATCAGCTGAAAAACAACATTACCCATGACCGTGTTTGAGAGCGGTAATATTAAGAACAAAACAGTTATTCTCAATAAAACCAATTTTCCGACCAAACATATCTATAGCAGCTACAAGAAGTAGTCATCCGATCCGGTCGGTTCCGACATATTAGCAGTGTGCTAAGACTCTGTGCAAAGTTTCAACTCGATAGCTTCAAAACTGAGGGACTAGTTCGCGTAGAAACAGACAGACGGACAGACGAACGGACGGAAAGACGGACGGACGGACAGACGGACACTCGCTGTCGTTCTAATCAAGAATATATATATTAGTGGTCGGAGATGATTCCTTCTATGCGTTGCAAACTTCTGGTCAAAATTATAATACACTTTTCAAGTGTATAAAAAAAAGGTGTGAGTGTAGCTAGCACCCACGAGTCTGTTAAACATGAAGCTTAGTTTGAGAGCTTATTTTTAAATTACAAGCTTTCCCAATGGTATATAAATCAGCAAGGGCACTCTTTCGAAAGAAGGAAATTAACGGGGAGTAGAAATCCAGAAATCCAGATCCCACCCAGATCCAACAAAGCTAGATCCCATTCAGATCCCGACTAGATCCCACTCAGATTCTACGCTGATCCCACGTAGATACCGCTTAGATCCCTTCCAGATCCCATCCAGATACCGCCCAGATCCCACCCAGATCCCACCCAGATCCCACCCAGATACCACCCAGATCCCGCCCAGATCCCACCCAGGTCCCAACCAGATCCCACTCAGATCCCAGCCAAATTCTAACCAGATCCCAGTCACAAATACCACCAGATCCCACCCAGACCTTTCCCAGAACCCACCTAGTTGCCCCTTTTCAGCATCTATCCTACCTTTTCACTTCCCCCATCTGCCAATCCTCTTATGGCTGTGTGTGTTTGCCGGAAACTTCACAAAGCAACAACACAAAATATGAATGACGTCAGCGTCACGTGACGCTGAAATCAAATTTTACTCCTACTAAAATCGTTCGTACCGAAATTAAAGATGTTTCACATCAAAATGAGCTATAGTTCAAAAAATGAACTGTAGTGCCAAATATGAAAAATGAATCATTAAAAAAACTAAAATTTCCAACTTTAAAGTATTAGATTATTTTTCACCAAAAAAACAAGTGATCATTGTTGCAGCGCCCTTTTGGTGCTCCACCGTTATACAAAAATGTTTAAGTCCAGGAATGAATAAAAGTCAGTGTTGCAAAACTGTTTTGAACCGATCTGGCTCGAGTCGGAACCTTAAACCGAAACACGGGAAAAAAATGCTGAGCCGAGCATTTCCGTTTGACTGACTATTTGACCGTGGCTCTATTCTAATTCTGGACACTTAAACTAATTAAACATCCGAATCGGTTAAGCGGTTCTTAAGATAAACAGTTTTTGATTAATCTTTCCGTCCTTATAACTCTACTCCAATAGCAATTAGAAGACTAAAAATTTAGGAGAGTGCGTTTATCTTTGATGGTAACAACATATGTAATTTTGGTGCTGATTGGAGTGGGGCAGTTTTTGTATGCTTATTCTGCTATGCACTTTGTGTCCCCCGTCTCACATACATCGGCTTGAAATCAACTTTGTATTACTTTGCCTTTTTCCCGTTACGTCTTTGCTGGGTTTTACCTCCAATTCCCACCCACATTCCACCCATTTCACACCCATTCACTTCCCACCCACTTCCCCCACATCCCATCTGCATCCTACCCGCATACAGTCCAACTTCCCGCCCCAATTCTCAACCATTTCCCACCCAAATCCCACCCACTTCCCACCCTCTTTCCACCCACTTCCCAGTGGGCATCCCGGCGGTAATTCCAACATCGGAAAATGATATCACAAACGATTTCGAATTTTATCCCTTCTAACCGAGTTTCAGGCCAATCGGATGAAAAATAGTTTTTTTTTCATGTACAATTTTCCCCGCATTTTCACGCCCTGGGAGCGGATTTTCCGACTTTGGAAAATCACAAATCAAATCATTTCGTTTTTTATCCTTACAAACCGAGATTCAAGCCTATCGGATGAAAAATAGTTTTTTGTCTGCGGAATTTTCCAGCCATTTTCCTCGTGGTCGGATTTTCCAAAATCTGGAAAACACGTTTCGAATTATTTCGCGTACTATGCTTACAAACCAAGTTTTGAGACAATTGGATGAAAAATTAAATATTTTTCCACGCTTTTCCGACATTTCCGGGTGGAATTTTCCGAAACCCCGTCTTAGTTCGCACTTTCACCACTATCTCTTACCGTTTAGGCTGTGCGATGATCGCCAGTTGACTGTTGCCATATACATATGTTCGGAGAAATCTGTCCGAGTTCCCATGTATTATACTCAGTCTGAACAGACTGCCAGATAACTGGCATAAAAATACCTGACAACCTGTCAGTGTGACTGAACGCACCCTTACTTGTTTTTATTTTCCAATACAATTTGGAATATTTTTGTAACAATTTGGTTTATAGTCGGGAATAAAAAGTTTATAGCTGGTACAAAACCAGCTATATACTCTATATTAAATTGGGGTAATCAGTATATTGTTCGACGTCAAACAATTCTATCGATTTCTATCCACTAAGGTAACAATTTAGCGCACAGCTTTAAATATACACTACATGTCTTTTATGGGGCAATAAGTACGTCCGACCCTAGCTAGATAAGTCTCAATTGGGGGGGTAAATAATTGGTTCTTATGAGCAATACTCACAGCAAATTGCGTACATCGCAGGGGCGCGTGAGAAAGGCTGGGATCAGTATGATCGAGTTGAACGACACGATGCCATAGTACATGAGAAATTTGAAATAGTAACGAAACATATGATTCGTCTCATACAGAAAGGGCAGCATAAGCAGCACAAAAAGTCCCATCAGTTCGATGAAGGAGCCCATTGTGAAGAGATCGTGAAATGGATACTGATGCAGTGAGCTTGCGGGCGGGCGGGCGATCGAGGCCTTGACTCCACTTCTTCTAGTTAAGGCAGCTTGCAGTCTTTTTGGTGTGTGTGTGTGTGTGAGTGTGTGGTGAGTGCTGAAAGAGAAAGAGAGAGAGAGTTTCAGTTGATTCTTGTTGCGTGCAACATTAACATGACAATTAGGCGAATGCACCACCACCATATTAACTAACAAGCCCAACCGACTGCCGGAACAAAAAATCAATTCAAATTTGCGCCCAACGGGGAACGAGAAAACCAAATCAAAACAAAGCAAAAATAAAAAAATAAAAACTGCAAGTCAAGAAAAAGGCTATGAACATATGTGTATGGAAACACATGAGGGTTCTATGAGCGAAAATAGAGCGAGAGAGGGAGAGGCAGAGACTGCCAGAGATCAAGAAACTGCGTACACTGAGCACAATTTGTTAAGCCCACCTTTAATTGTGTACGTATTTCTTGAATTCTTCTTAAATTTCTTGAGAAATGTCCCTTAAAGTATGCAACTATTATTTTCTAAAATCATTTTCCTTTCAGAGAATTTTAAGCCAGCTTTGGTAAATCTAATCTTTATATTTATTCAGATTGTCGGAGCAGTTAATGGTATTCCAAATAAATTAGTGTTAAGCCAAATATAAAATAATTTCCGGAATCATTTTCATTTATGAACATAGCATATTTTAAAGGGCATTTATCATGATATATATTTTGTGTGTATAGACAGGGTATATATTTATTTTGTAGTTGCTAGATCCCACATGGTATATTTAACGGGTGACATGACAATACGCCCACGGACAAAAGACCCATATCAAAATTAATCGTAGTATGCATCGAAATTAAATTTATAAATGTTATGGGCCTTATGTCCACATTATATTCGGACATAAGGCCCACATCTCGTCGGACTTTTTGCCCAGTTTAATAAAAACTCTGAAATTATAGCCAGAAATATGGCGCTTTAATTTGAAAACGAACTAGCTGTCTCTTGCATTTCAGGGGCCTAAAGTTGACAGAATGCTTGGAATAGCACAGAGGAAGACTTTTCCCGGGCTGCGCGCGAGACCCTCAAGTACAAGATAATCTCAAAACCCAAGGAGAAGGTTAACTACGAAACGGTGTACAAGCACTGGAACGTAAAGTTTAGTATCCAGGCTTTTCGGCATGGCTGGACTTAGATGTGACTGCGCTACCAGCGCAAGTTGAAACGCAATTGATCCAGACATAGTTGAGCTTCGGATTCTTTAGCAATTTCGATCTTACCATCAAAGCGATCCCAGTTACAAAACTATGGACTTTAACTGGTACAGACCATCCGTGATGATCTACTCTTCGTAAAGAGACATTGGACGTACTCTTTGCTCAGATATCCCCAGCCGTTGCTGTTGTGGGAGGCATTGTGGCCCGGAGGTAATCAAAGTAGAGACCAAAATGGAGCAACCTGTTCAGGCGATTAGAGTCAAATAATATTCAAATAAAGTTTCACTTCTCATTCATTTCCAAAAGACACCAATTTCGAATTTTATTTGTATTTACGGAAAGAAACCCGCCATTGACCTCCCAGATAATTTGCTTTGTTTCCTTGTCAGTCAGATGTTCTTTCTCACTAACAGCTGTTCACGAGCCTCAATCAAATCAATGTTAAAACCTTAAACGAAATCTAAACAAAATCTAAATTGCTTTAATGAATACCACTAATAAACAGCAGAGTGCAGACGCACTGCCAACCTACTATTAGTGATTTTTCAGCCCTGCCGCTGTGACCGTGGCACAGATGAGAGAAATCTAGATAACAGGTTTGCTCGGTGCCTCTTCGCTGCCAGCTGCGCTGCTGTGGCGCTCAGGTTCGATTCTCGCCCTGTCTCGCTCTATCAAGGTTGTATTTTGTTTGCGCCAATTGATGGCTGATGGGTTGGAGTGAGACAGAGTTCAGAAGGTTCGACTCCGTGACGAAGACGGTTCGAGTTCGTGACGAAGACTGAAACTGAACTGGGTTCGACCGAGCAAAGCTGTAGTCTAGATATTAGATGGTCGTTGACCGTGGCTCAAGTGCCCAAAATGGGACAGAATTTCTATGTCCATTTTAAAGAAGCAAAATTGTAAACACTCTGTGAAAATTCAGCACTGTGCATTTAATGTCACTTAAATTTGAATACGGACATTACACCCATGGGCTTTATGTCCGTTCAAAAGGCCCAGAAAAATTTGGAATTATATTTCAAAGTAGTGATCGAAATTTTTCATATGGGCCTTATGTCCGTGGGCGTTTTGTCATGTCACCTATTTAACGTTCGATACAATTATCGTATACTACATTTTCTCAGCTTCAAAGTGAGTTATGCCAAACAGTTCCTCGATTTTTTTAAGCAAGGACATACAAAAATTGTAAATACCCAGAAGTATGCTATATGTAGATTTCATCATTGCATACTTTTGGGAGCTTATGTGTTAATAGATTTAGTTTTTGATTAAGGCACATGTAATCCTCGCCTAATAAGTTATGTTTTCTTGAAACGTCTTAAACAAAATGTTTATTCCACACAATACTTTACTTAAAATATGAAAAATGAATTTTTACTTTACTTTACTTTAAGAATTTTCATAAATATAATCATAAAAAGTGGAACACCGATTTTTGTATGCGTCTGTGTACTCGTGGCTGTCTGATGCACATCTAATCATTCTTCGCCAACAACAAAATCTACATTAAAGGCCAAGCTTACATATTTGTAGTTGTGTTTGATTTTGCAAGAGGCATAGGAGAGAAAGAGAAGAGTGAAAACATACAAAGTTATTATGGCAAATAAGTTTGACTTGTGCTATGCGTAAGTGCCTATACGCACGGTTATCGCAATGCACTAGACAACAACGAATGCGCGGTGTGGTTATACCTGGTTTATAGTTTTACATCTTAGTGAAGAAAAGATTTGAAATTGTTTTAAAAACCTTCTGCCCAAAGTAAAAGGATCGATTGGGGTAAAAGTTCAATACAATATTATCCGGATCACTTGGCTACAGAAAATATTGAGGCTGGATAATAAGTTGATTCAATATATTAAAAACAACTTGAAATGAACTGTGCAAGTTCTTGACTTTAAAAATATTGAAAATATTGGTAGTATTTTAAAAGAGCAAGAACATCAAAATTATTGTATAAAAGTTTCCCGAAACATTCAATATTTTCCCTCTTTTTCTCAGTGTATACAATTTATGCGGAAATGCACATTAAGCAAAGTTCTGGCTCCATCTCTGCATGTTGTCCGCTCATTATCAACTGGTAGAAATTTTTCTTCAACTTATAAACATGCTCAGTGTAAATTCCTGACGTATAAGAGTTTAATTATTTTCAAAAACAAAACAAAAACCCACAGCTAGGCCTTCAATTTTAGGGGTAGCAAAGCCGGCCAGCTCTCTCCGAGAGAGAGAGAGAGAAACGTGGAGGGAAGAACAACATAATGAAACACAGAACGAGGCAAAATGTTTATATAAATAAATAAAATTTTGCATGTTTGGTTTGTTGACTTTTCTTACTGCTGCCTCTTCTGCTGTCGCTTTACAATTAAATAAACCAATTTAAATATAATACAATTGACAGTCAACTACGCCAACGCGCTCAAGCCCTGCCTGACAAAGAATGCGCATTGAATTCTGTTCCATGTTGGAAATTGTCAACTGTTGGCTGTTGTACTCGAACACTTGTAAGAAAATGAGGATTACGTTTTAGCTGTGACTTATTTTCCTTGGATTCCTCTTTTTCTTTTTGCTTTTTTTGACGCCGCAACGACGACGACCGCCGTTCAACGTCAAAACGCGTTTATATTTGGCGAGAATTTCCGTTACCGGCGTCCGCGCAAGTTTCTGAGCAACTGACGGCGACAACTGCCTCCCGGCCAGAGTAGAGCAGAGCAGAGCCGAGGAGAGCAGAGCCCACCCTCATGATGGTACCACTGCTTTGGCGCAGGTCCGTCTGCGTGTGACGTCATGTTTTGCGTATATTGATTTCGCTGAGCGCACAAAATTCAAAGGAAAGCATTTGATGAAATTGCATTGCCACTAAATATCGATATATCGAAATATTTAAAAGGATTTTTTTTTATTTTTGAGTGTAATCAGAAACAATTAGTCACTTTCATTAAAAAATTTAGCACAATCTTACACAGAACATTTTGTTGTACGTTCAATTTATTTTAGAAGTATCAGACCTAGAGTTGGGTTTTACAGTTCACATATTATTAAACCTATTCGGATTTAAAATGAATAAATAAATATAGTGCGATCTATTTTACTTAATTTTTGGTGCCCGTTAGTATAAATTTCACTTTCATTCCTAGTATAAGAGCAATTTAAGAGCTTCAGACACCAACTCTAAACAGCAGATTGTTTGCATAAAAATTTAATGTTTAATTTTTCACCGAATTGAAACTGCAAGCTGATTATTGAAAATTTTTGGGTTCATTCATCTTCTCCTGCATATCATCAGAAAATCACTCCCAAGATTTGGTATCTTTTGTCATTTTTAGCTTAATATTTGCCAAAAATTTAAACTATTCCACAAAATCAAATAAATCATCGCTCATGCAAATCGATTTTCGTTTAGTGTCATCATTTTTTGAATCGGTAGCCAACTGTTGTCTTAAGTCCAAGCAACACTGATTTTGGGTTTGTGTCCCTGCTACACGGGGTTGGTGTCTAAATAAAAGCGTTTAATTGAAGCCAGTCAATTTACTATCGGCTGTAGCAACAATTGCATACCCTAGCGGTTACGAAAAAGTACAAAATATTACCAGCTCAAATAAATATCAATGGGAAGTCTTACCTCACCCGCCGTAAAGCCCAGACATTGCTCCTTCTGACTACTACACAAGCGGATTGATTCCGCCGATCGCATAAAAAGACGCAGCGCCCTTCGAGATGGTATCCGAAAATTGCCAGAAAGATGGTAAAAAGTAGTGGCTAGCGAGGGATAATACTTCGGAAAAACAAATTACAATAAAGCTTCAAACTTGATAATAACCCTTTAAAACTATTTTTGTAGGTACATTTAATAATTTTGACAAAATCACAACCTTATCAAAAGTTCAGCTAAGTACTAAAATCAGCTAATTTTTGTTCCGAATTTTACGTTTTTATACTCCGTACCAAAGGTATACAGAGTACACTCCCCGAAACTGAAATATATTTTGTTCAGAAAAATATAATTGAAACATGTTAAATAATTTTTTTTGCTTTTTGCTATCCCAATCGGACCTCGATATGCAAGATTACAGGTCGCATGAAATCAGAAGGTTGCTTAAACATATTGTATGAAGTCTTTGTAGACTCTTTGGAGCAAGAGCCGAACCCGGATACCTTTCAGCAAGATAATGCTGCCATACACTTGTCAGTGAGAAGAATATCAACCCTGCAGTTTTACTCGTGTGTTGATTTAGGCCTGAGAATGACTGATCTCAAAACTGTTTTCATTAAGACCCATGAAATTAACCCATGAGTTCAGTACTGAAATCATGCCTGATAGAAGAGAAGGGCATACCGTAGTAGGCCCTGTCGTGTTAAATTCATGGCTGAGATACATGTAATGGCAGCCATGATTTCAGTACCAGCCCTTCCAAATCAGGGCTGATTCAACTCTGATTCAGTACTAAGGATTTAGAGTTTCAAATCATGATTAGTCAAACCGCATTTTCGAGCTCACAAATAAGTCTGGAGCCTTATTACACAGTGCGCCAAATTTCAACTTTTTTCAAAACTACCAAGCTACACTATGCGGAATCGATAGTGCTACCCGAACTGAGTAAATCCCTATCAGCGTTTGGGTAGATTGGAAGCACTTTTTATACCCTTGGAGAGCGTATATTAAAATTGTCCGGATGTTTGTAACGCACAGAAGGAAGCATCTCCGACCACTGACGAGCCAAATTGATATAGCCATGTCCGTCTGTCCGTCCGTCTGTCCGTCCGTCTGTTTCTATGCTATCTCCTCCGTCACTTTTAAAGCTATCGTAACCAAACTTTGCACGAAGTCTTTTGGTACAAATACGCTGCACATTTGTTGGAACCGGCCGGATCGGATGACTATAGCATATAGCTGCCATAGGAACGATCGGTTGAAAAACTAGTTTTAGTGAGAAAAACTTTTTTGTATTCAGTGGTAGCGTCTTTAAACGTTCCAGTTATGAATATTATCTATTTCAACATAATTTTTGGAGAGTTTGATCAAAATTGGATGAATATATCGTATATCTGCCATATAAAAAACTAGCAGAAAAATATCGTGCTCCAAGGGTATATAAACTTCGGTCGAGCCGAAGTTAGCTTTCCTCTATTTTTATACCCGTTACTCGTAGAGTAAAAAGGGTATACTAAAGTCGTGCAAATGTATGTAACAGGCAGAAGGAATCATTTCCGACCATATAAAGTATATATATTCTTGATCAGCATCAACAGCCGAGTCGATTTAGCCTTGTCCGTCTGTCCGTCCGTCCGTCCGTCCGTCTGTCTGTATGAACACCTAGATCTCAGAGATGGTAAGAGATAGCGGTTTGACATGTATGGGACAAATGCTTCTTTTATCTGCACGCAGATCAAGTTTGTTTCAAATTTTGGCCACGCCCCCTCCCGCCCCCGCAATTTGGAAAAAGTTATATCTCCTACAGTTTTAAAGATAGACGATTCGTACCTTTAAGAGATAGTTAGTAATTAGCAAAATGAATCGATCTGCCGAAGGAATGATAAAGATCGGATGAGCGGTTCTTAAGTTATGAGCAAAAAAGTGAACCAAGCCCTTCCCTCTACCACCCTAAAAAAATGTTGCATACTTTTTGGATGGTCACACTAAGGTACGCGGGAACACTGTTAAAACTGTTTTTTCATGAGTAACGGGTATATCGAAGTCGGTTAGAGCCGACTTTAACTTACGCTCTCGTTTTTTTTAATTTTGTTTACTTTATTATTAATTATTTAAAAAAAATTAAAAAAAAGATTTACGCAATTTGAATGAACTTGTTAAAAAATTAGTTGTTGTAGTTGGTTTTTTATGTCTTCTATTTTTGTAAAAAACTTAAATTTATATAAATCTAAGGAATGGTATACAAAAAATTAAATTTATATGGGTTTTAGCGACCAGTTTTTTGTCAAACTTTTTATATCTGGCTAGCTTGAGGTCGGTGGAGAGTTACAATTCAATATAATCAACTCAAATCAATAGAAATTAATTAGAACAACTTGGAATAGCAATTGGTATGTCCGTACAACGATCGCTGTTTCGAAGATAACCACATCTTCTCATCAGCGGACTCTTGTATTGCATATTCACATTCAAATTGCTATTCCAAGTTGTTATTGATTAATTTCTATTGATTTGTGTTGATTACATTGAATTGTAATCTCCACCGACCTCAGCCAGCCAGATAAAAAAAAGTTTCAAAAAATTAAAAATAAAAAGTTTAGTTACTCGGCGACTTGGTTAAAAAACCGTTGTGCCGCCTCGCACCCTCTGCACGTAGCTTAATACACCTGGCTTCCCGGGTCTTCGCAGACTTCGGTTTTGCGAATTAGTGCTAGCATGATTTACAAATGTTATAAATAACTAATATAATACATAAAAATAAATAAAAACGAGAACGCCAAGCTAACTTCGTCTTTGCCGAAGTTTTTATACCCTTGCAAATGTTTAAATACATCAGAGTTTAAAAACGCCAGCATTAAAACAAACAATTTTTCTAAATAAAACCGACTTTTCGACCGGTTCCTATGGCAGCTATCAGACATAGTCATCCGATTTTGACAAAAACTTCCAAATCTTTGTGAATGCGTATAATATTAATAATCGCTGAAGTGAGACACGTTAACATTAAAAAAATAGAGGAAAGCTAACTTCGGCTCGACCGAAGTTTATATACCCTTGGAGCATGATATATTCCTGCCAGTTTTTTATATGGCAGCTATACGATATGTTCATCCGATTTTGATCAAACTCTCCAAAATTGTGTTGAGACAGATAATATTCATAACTGGAACGTACAAAGACGCTACCATTGAAAACAAAAAAGTTTTTCTCACTAAAACTATTTTTTCGACCGATCATTCCTATGGCAGCTATATGCTATAGTCATCCGATTTGGATCAGACTTGACAGAATTATGTGTTAGCATATCATATTGATCAGTAACGAGTTTGGGAGCGATAGCATTGAGAACAAAAAAGTTTTTCATACTAAAACTTTTTTACAGATCTATATTTTGAATGGCAGCTATACTATATAGTTGCCTGATTTGCATAAAACTTGCTGAAATTATGTGAAAGCATAAAAACCTTATAATTACGAGGTTTGGTAGCGATAGCATTGAAAACAAAAAAGTTTTTCTCACTAGAACTACTTTTTCAACCGTTCGTTCCTATGGCAGCTATATGCTATAGTCGTCCGATCAGGCCAGCTCCGACAAATGTGCAGCGTATTTGCACCAAAAGACTTCGTGCAAAGTTTGGTTAAGATAGCTTTAAAACTGACGGAGGAGAGAGCATAGAAACACGGACATGGCTATATCAACTCAGCTCGTCACGCTGATCAAGAATATATATACCTTATGTGGTCGGAGATGCTTCCTTCTGTGCGTGACAACCATCCGGACGAACCATCTCCAAGGGTATAAAAATAGAGGGAAGCTATCTTCGGCTCGACCGAAGTTTATATACCCTTGGAGCATGATAGATGCCTTTCTTTTTTATATGGCAGCTATACAATATATTCATCCGATTTTGATCAAAATATCCAAAAATGTGTTGAAACAGATGATATTCATGCCATTGAAAACAAAAAAGATTTTCTCACCAGAACTACTTTTTAGACCGATCATTCCTATGGCAGCTATATGCTATAGTCATCCGACTTAGATCAAACTTGATAGAATTGTGTGTTATATAATATTGATCACTAACAAGTTTGGGAGCGATAGCATTGAAAACAAAAAAGTTTTTTTTACTAAAACTTTTTTCTAACCTATTTTTTGTATGGCAGCTACAACTATATAGTTGTCCGATTTTGTATAAATCTCGGTGAAATTATGCGAAATCATAAAAAACTTATAAATTCGAGGGTTGGGAGCGATAGCATTGAAAACAAAAAAATTTTCACTATAACTATATTTTCGAACAATCGTTCCTATGGCAGCTATATGCTATAGTCATCCTATCCGGCCGGTTCCGACAAATGTGCAGCGTATTTGTACCAAAAGACTTCGTGCAAAGTTTGGTTAAGATAGCTTTAAAACTGACGGAGGAGATAGCATAGAAACCAGGGCATAATACCGGAACCGGTCCAGAACCGTTAACCGAAATAAACCGTTTCAAATCGCGTACCGGAACCGGAATCGAAACAAATTTTTTTTGGGAACCGAAAACCGTTTACCGTTATTATTGTAACCGGAACGAAACCGAAACGTTGGTACCGGTACAGTTTCGGTTTTTTTACCTTTGCAGAGCGCATCGTAGTTTTAGTCAGACATTTGTAATGCAAAAAAGCAATCATAAAACGCTGCCAGATTTTCTTTCAACTTTTTAGGAGTCATAACATTTAAGCACCATCGATTGCCCCACGCGTTGGAGCTCAACCTACCAAAATACCAAAATATTTGCTGGCGGAAGACATTTTCAACTCTTGCTCCAATTTTGTGCTGCAGATAAGGACTTTCTTTTAAACCGGAAAGTGTGGGACTCATTTCGCGAAATTGTACGCATATTAGAATCAGCGAAGTGGGACAACACTATACTTAAAGCCGAAAATCTACTTTTGGGGATTTTTATTCAATTCTTTTTTTAATATTTTGGACCCTAGGTCTAACAACGCTAAGTACTGAGCAAAAAAAATACTTGTATCGATCTTTTTAATTTTTTGCACAAATTTTGTCGTTTGCGATCAATCTTTAAGAATTAAATTCTGGTTCATTTGAATGAACCGACGAAGTTGAGGCATATTGATTTTGATTCTTGTTAAAAATCCTCTACAAAGTTCCCGGTTTGCGATTTCAAAAGTCATTCTTTCTGTTCCAGCTACGCAGGTAAGCGTGCAACGCCTATTCTCTGACGTTAAATATATAATGAATCCGCTAAGTTGCATGGACTCAACCACATTTAATGCAATTATGGCACTGCGAGCGAATCACAAGAATGCTATATAGTGGACGTATAAAATTCGAAGTTGAATTCAAAGACTAATAATACATAATATAATATTTATGAGCATATAATGTAAAACATTAGATCTTACGTGTTAACTACGTAAACAAATCCGACATATTAAAGGCTATATAATTTTACTTTAAATGTGAAACCATTCATTTTGTGTTGAATTTTTATTCGTTTTATTAAACGAGGAATAAAATGATTTAGATTTATCTCAGAATATAGTGTTTTCAGTATTAAAAATAACTATTACTTATATCGGTACGTACCGGTACGTACCGGTATACGGAAAAAAAAGAGGTACCGTATCCAAACCGAAAAACCGAAATTAATTGAAAAGAAAATTTAACCGAAACATTATTTCGGGACGTACCGGTATCGGAACCGGAACCGAAATTCGTTTCGGGATTATGCCCTGATAGAGACAGACGGACAGACGGACATGGCTATATCAACTCAGCTCGTCATGCTGATCAAGAATATATTACGTACTTTATGTGGTCGGAGATGCTTCCTTCTGTGCGTTACAAACATCCGGACAATTTCAATATACCCTCTCTAAGGGTATAAAAACGAGAAGGCCAAGCTAACTTCGTCTTTGCCGAAGTTTTTATACCCTTGCCAGCATTAAAAGAAGCAATTTGAAAGAAACAATTTGTCTAAATAAAAACCATTTTCCGACCGATAGTTCCTATGGAAGCTACAAGATATAGTCATCCGTTTTTGACCAATACTTGAAAATCTGTGTAAAAGCATATAATATTAATAATCGCTGAGGTGGGAGACGTTAACATTAAAAACAAAAAGGTTTTTTACAAAGACGCACTTTTCGTCCGATAGTTCTTATGGCAGCTATTAGATATAGTCATCCGATCCGGTCGGTTCCGACATATTAGCAGTGTGCAGTAAAAAGAAGGGCGACAAGCTGAGTTGATCCCTTTTTCTCTCAGTTTCTACGCAATCCGTCTCTTAGTTTTAAAACTATCGAGCTGAAAGAGTCTCCTTTTAAGTGGACGCCGCTAATATGACGGATCCGACCGGATCGGTTGACTATATATTATAGCTGCCATAGGAACTATCGGTCGAAAAATGGGTCTTAGAGAGAAAAACTTTTTTGTTTTCAATGTTAGCGTCCCTAAACTCGGCCAATACTAATATTAAAAATTTGCAGTTGGTCAAAATGGGATGACTATATCTTATAACTGCCATAGGAACCATTGGTCGGAAAATGGGCTTTAGTTAGAAAAATGTTTGGTTTTAATCCTAGCCTTCTTAAACTTTGATATATCAAAACATTTGCAAGGGTATAAAAACTTCGGCACAGATAAAGTTAGCTTGGTCTTCTCGTTTTTCATTAAATAAGTAAGTAAATTAGACATCACATAAGGCTCTCAATTTGCTGCACTTGGCAACCAATGCAAAATCTTACAAAATGACCCTCCCCCGTGTATTGATTAGGCCTTTGGCTGTCGTAAAAACGTGTCGTGTATGCCTCAATCGGGGGAGAAAGAAGAAAACAAAAATATTTTTGTTTACAGTTACACACATAAATGCAAAAAATGATGATCTGGGGGTAATCTATGAAATGATCGTCTCAAATGCAAGGCGTCTGGCTTAAAAAGTACGTAAACAGGGGAACAAATGAAATGAAAGCCGTAAGAGAAATACTCTAGGGTCGAGACGAAAAATATCCTCCATGGACAGCGAATTTTTACAAAATTTAGGATGTCATCAGATCGCATGTGACTTGGAAAGATGATTTTACAAGCGACTTTTAAAGGCGTACTCGACCCACCTTTGGTTAAGTAAGAAAACAGAGCTCCAAATGCCTCACAAAGTGCCAGTACCCTTTCCCGTCTCAAGAGCAACGATCGTCATTCGTTGCTATGCCTACGCCTCGTTTTTGTGTACAAGTAAGCGTTGTGTCTGTGTCTGTGCGTGTGTGTGTGTGTGTGTAGGTTGGAACGAGATAAGCAAGTCGGGTCGCAGCAATCCACCACATTTCAGAACATAAAGTCGGCGTGCACAGTAGACTTGAGGCAAGTCGTTGGACAACGTTCACCACGCGAACGCGAATATCGAGCACAGAGAGCGGACCACGTGAAGCTGAATAAATTGAAATTTAATTATGGCCACCACAACCACATCGAGTAAGTGAACCTAACCAGCCCCAGCCCCCACCCAATTCATCCATCAATCTATTTCAACAGTCGAGGGCTATAAGCTGGGCAAGATTCTCAATCAGGGTAAGACCAAGCAGGTCTACGATCTACCCGAACATCCTGGACTATGTCTACTCCTTAGCAAGGATCGCATCACAGCCGGAGATGGTGTCAAGGCCCATGATCTGGCCGGTAAGGCAGAAATCTCGAACACCACCAACGGTCAGGTGTTCCGTCTGCTGAACGAGGCGGGCATTCGCACCGCCTATGTGAAGCAGTGCGGCACCAAGGCCTTCATTGCCCGCAAATGTGAGATGATACCCATTGAGTGGGTAACACGACGCCTGGCGACCGGCTCGTTCCTCAAGCGCAACGCCGGCGTACCCGAGGGCTACAGGTTAGTGGCACTTTGGCAAGGTTATCGACTAGCTGTGCGCTCTTATCAGTGCAGTTTGGTGGTAAACAGATGCAGTGCAGCGAGGTCGCTGCAAGTCAATCACTGATCACTGATAGCTGATCAATGCGCTTGTTTTTTTTCAGATTTTCACCCCCAAGCAGGAGACCTTCTTCAAAGATGACGCCAATCATGATCCCCAGTGGAGCGATGAGCAGATTATTTCAGCCAAATTCGAGCTGAATGGCCTGGTCATTGGTGAGTGGTGTCCTAGACTAACCGTGCTATACCCTACCTCACATGCTTGCTTCATCCCAAGGTCAAGACGAAGTGGACATTATGAGTCGCACCACTTTGATGGTCTTTGAAATTTTGGAGCGTGCCTGGCAGACCAAGAACTGCGCTTTGATTGACATGAAGGTGGAGTATGGCATCGATAGCGATGGACATATAGTTCTGGCCGATATCATTGACTCGGACTCGTGGCGCCTGTGGCCGGCAGGGGACAAGCGGTTGATGGTGGACAAGCAGGTGTATCGAAACTTGACCTCGGTCACCTCCAGCGATTTGGACACGGTGAAGCGCAACTTTATTTGGGTGACCGAGCAATTGGCTGACATAGTGCCACGTAAGGATCACTTGGTGGTTATCCTAATGGGCAGTGCCTCGGATGCTTCGCATTGCGAGAAAATTGCCACCAGTTGCCGTTCCTTGGGTCTCAATGTGGAGCTGCGTGTGAGCTCCGCCCACAAGGCGCCCGAGGAGACATTGCGCATTGTGCGCGAGTACGAGTCGGTGATGGGTAACCTAATCTTTGTGGCTGTGGCTGGTCGCTCCAATGGTCTGGGTCCTGTTGTCTCGGGTAGCACCAACTATCCGGTCATTAATTGCCCGCCCGTTAAATCGGACAACATGCAGGTGGATGTGTGGTCCAGTCTAAATGTACCCTCTGGCTTGGGTTGTGCCACAGTCTTATATCCGGAGGCAGCTGCTCTGCATGCGGCCACCATACTGGGACTGGGCAACTTTATGATTTGGTCCAAGTTGCGTGTGAAGCAGTTGAATAACTTTGTCACCCTCAAAAGGGCTGACAAGGAGCTGCGCGGAGTGCGTAATGCCTAAGAGATTTGGAATTCTCTGCAACTTTTTTTTCCTACTTTGATAAAATAGATGTTTAGTGATAGTAGCACAGATATTTGTAATATTTGTGGGTTTTTTTTTGTTGAGATTTATGTAAAAATCAATACATTTTTTACAAAAGATTTGTTGTTTTTTTTGGGGGGGTGAAAAGAAAATTTTAGCTAAAAACCATCGAATCATTATAGAAGAACCAACTTAAATATTAAATTCAAGTTATACGAGCCTATAGAAAACTTTGTTTGGTTATATTTCAGTGGTTCGGAGATCAAACGCTAGCTCGAAGCAGAATCCTAAATCGAAGAGACCACAAGAAGAAAGGTCTTTAGGAATGAAAGCTTTAACTTTTCTAGAAGGGTTCTTAAATTTTTATTCAATTTCATTCTGATTTATTTTGTATAACTTTATTTAAAAGATCTTGGTTAATCTTGTTCATAAAGTACGATTCTTATAATACCTGTCTAGCTTTCAATGAACTTCTGGTACAACGCGTAACTTTTATCGATTACTGTAACAAATCGCTTACGGAACAAATAACGGTTAGGGTTACGGTTAAAGTTGCGGTTATAAGTATAAAATATCACTTTAACAAATCATGCAGACAAAAGAAGCCCCATTCATAATCTTATCTTATTTTATATAGAAGTATTTTCGTATATTTGAAAAGTCTACATTATTGGAGGCGCCACAGAAATCTCTAGAGATTTTGCCAACGGTTGGTTTGTAAATCTCTTGAAAAATTCGTTGGTGCCACAGAACTTCTAGAGATTTCATTTTCTTATTAGAAAATCTAGTTAGAACACCATATGTTTATCCTAAAAACCCTGAATTTCTCCCTTTAAAAACGTATAAGTTAATTTGATGTTTAACTGAAATCTTTGGATTGTGTTTTATGTTTAATGATGCAATTTTTTATTATAATTCAAATTAAAGTCAGTTCTCCATACAAAAAAGTCTGGGGTATTTTTAGTGGGGTTTTCAAATTGTTCATAAAATTGGTTATAATAAGCGATTTAAGTCAAATATCGCGTTTTGTTCGATGACGAGTTCCCAATGAGATGCCAACTTAAGGCCCTTGAATGAAACTGGAGAGTCAATTTTCACAGGACTTCAGACTACCAAGCTCGTTCGTCATGGACATGTGAAATAGGTGGTAATCACTCGTCGAAATCCGGACTATACGGTGGATGCAACCCCCCCCACCGCGGTCGGTGCTGCGGGGCTCATCTGAGTGTGGGCCTGGCGTTATCCTGATGGTTAACTGAAATTCGCCTTTGTTGATCAAGATGGCCTTTGTGTTATGTGTAATGATGCAATTTTTAAGTAGAATTTAGAGTTTATAGGGGAGCAGTTCTCGATAATTCCCTGCCAATCCCACCAAACACACAGAAGAACCTTTCCTGGCCGTCAATCCAGGCTTCCACCGTCTGGGCAGCTTCACCGCTTCGACCACGACCGTTTGCGCTTCACGTTGTCGTAAGTGACCCACTTTTCATCGCCAGTCACTATCCGCTTCAAAAACGGCTCGATTTTGTTGCGATTCAGAAGCGATTCGCATGCCTCCATACGTCTAAAAATTTTTTTGCTTCAAGTCGTGTGGCACCCATACATCGAGTTTCTTTGAATCCAAGCTTCTTCAAATGGTTTATAACGGTTTGACGACTCATGCCCAGCTCTGGCCGATGCTACGGCTGCTACTATGCCGGTCTCTTTCCGATCAATTCTAGCGATTTTATCGCAATTTTCGACGACAGGCCTTCCGGACCGTGGCGCATCTTTCTCGATCACCTCTGCACCAGAACGAAAACGTTGGAACCATCGTTGTGCGGTGGAAGTGGAAACTGTATCGGGTCCATAAACCGCACAAATTTTATTGGCAGTATGAGACGCATTTTTTGCTTTTATCGTAGTAGTAGTCGTAAAATATGCCAGTATTTTCTCTTCATTTTGCTCCAGGTTTGGGTCCCAAAGCATTAGCATTATTTTTGAATTAGCATTAAATTTAAATGATAATTCAAAAAAATTTTAATTGGCATTATAAATTTCAATTCCAATTAAAATATTTTGAATTGGCTTGAAATGAAATAATTTTAATTCAAAATTCTAATTAAAAAATTGAAGGCATGAAATGAAAAATTTTATAAAATAATTTTAATTCAAAATTTTCAATTGGCATTAAAATAAAAAATAATTTCAAAATTTTCAATTGGCATTAAAATGAAATAATTTCAATTTATTTATTTTATTCATTCCAAAATGATCTTGGGTGGCAGCTGGAGGCACTCTGACCCAGCACAGTGGGTGAAGTCACAAAGTTGTTCATCACGAACAGCAGTACTTGAAAAACGATGAATCACCATTTCGAGTGCATTGCGCAACACTCTTCCCTGGTATTTGGTACTTTACTTAGCGTTTCCAGCACTTCGAAGTATTTACCGCTCAAGATTTGAGGCTTCGTTCTCTATTCAATCGGGATATCAGCAGAATTCGGGCTAGCTTCGCTGATGGTAAAGTCTGGAGGCTGCGGTTGATAGCATGGATCCTTAATACTATCGTCGGAATCGACATCGTTGTTGGTTTCGCAAGAAGTCATATTGATACCACAATAAAATTCACTGAACATTTTCTCATTCAATCGTGCTAAACGCGCTTTGACATTCAATTCAATGCCAATTGAAAATTTTGAATTAAAATTATTTTATTTTAATTTCAATTGAGAATTTTAAATTAAAATTATTTCATTTCAATGCCAATTCAAAATATTTTAATTGGAATTGAAATTTTTAATGCCAATTTAAAAATGTTGAATTTGCATTACCAGATTTAATGCCAATTAAAATTGAGCATTATCAATTGGCATTACCAATTATTAATGCTAATTGATAAAAATAATGCCAGCGGCACAACCCTGTACAACACAATAGTTCCGTGTGCTAGCCAAGCTCTGAAATAGTCATCAACGATTTTGTGCAAAACTTTTCAATATCTATGTGAAAGGAATAAATTAATATTCGCTTAAGTTGGAAGTTAACATTAAAAACAAAAAATTTTTTTCTCACAAAGACCTAAATAGATTTCATGGCAGCTATAAGATTTAGTCATCCGATTTGGTCTGCTCCGACATATTAGCTATTGTGTGCATAAAAAGAAGACTTGTGCAATAGTTTCAGCCGATAGCTTGAAAATGATGGAAAAAGCTTAATAAATCAGTATAAAGTATATTTAAGAATATTTCTATGCTTGCAAACTTCTGGAAAATTACAATACACTTTGCAAGGGTATAAAAAAAAACAACTATAACTATAAAATTTAAAGATTAAGAAATTTAAAAAAATCGAGTGTTGCAGCTTGTAAACTTTTTAACGTCAGGAAATACTTGATTAATTCCACTTAACATTCGTAAACGTATTTGTGTTATAGCTGCTTTCCCTATTAAGTTGCACTTGAAGAGAAATGAATAAAAGTAGTTGAACTTTACTGTTCAGAGGTTAGCATTCAGGGGTGACACATGGCATTGCATTATTTTCAAAGAGAAATAAATGACTTTCAATATATGGTATTTTAACATACAAAAGATTTGCTAAGCCAGAATCTTTTATTTTTATTAAGCTTACAATCAAGCCAAATTGCATAAAAGTCCTCAAAAACTAAGTTCTCGCAGGACCGAAACTGTACCGGTCAATGCTAAGAATTTTTTCAGTGTTTTCGATTTGAAAATAAATCGATTACACAGCCCAACAGTGTTTTTGGTGCAGGTCTCTTTTATCTGATTATGTTAATTGATTGCACTGAACAAAACTGTATCATTGGTTTTACTCCATCAGCTCTTGTTTCCAAGATATGGCGGAAAAACGAAAAAGTTTAATTTTGGGGCCTGGAGTTTATGAGCTATGTGTGATAAAGTACATATCAATGCATTTTTTAAAAATCAAAGGCGCTTTTTAAGTTCAGCGGAAAGTGGTAAATTGGCTCTAAAGACAGACATTTTTCGATTTATAGCATTTTTATCAAAATAAATTATCCCGTTCAGGCTAGCGCGGTTCTTTTGGATTAATATATTCGCCATCTGAGCATATAGTCCAACATATGATCTAATTTTGTGATTTTTATGGCATTTTAATCAGTTTATTTGGCAAAGTTATAGCCTGTTAAAGACGAAAATACATATTTAAATTTATGGGAGGAAAACTAGATTGTCAGTAAAAGAATTTATAGGAACTGTGAAAGGCTACTTGTTTCAAAATATAATTTATCATCTACATGTAAACATATAACATTTTAGGGCTAATCAAGTAGCCTCTTTACAGTTCCCATACATATTTGGAGTGACAATCTAGTTTTCCTCCCATAAATTTAAATATGTATTTTTGTCTTTAGCAGGCTATAACTTTTGCCAAATAAACTGATTTGAATGCTATAAAAAATCACAAAATTAGATCATATGTTTGGCCAATCAAAAATGCCACCCCCCAGCAGTATACGTACTTTATCGCAAATAGCTTATAAACTCAATATTTACAAGTGTGGCCTCCATAAATCCTTGAGGCCAAAATAAAACTTTTTCGTTTTTCCGCCAGAAAAAAAAAAGCTAGGAGTAAACCAAAACAAAAAGGCATAAACTTATCATATTTAAAAATCAAGAGGGCTGCACCTCACAAAGTTGGTCATTTTGTTGGCCTGTGTTATCGAATATCGGTACACAAGAAATTAATAATATCGGTTTTGGTTTCGGTCCGGGCTCTGGTATACCATCCTCAACTTCCATTAATTTGTTGGTTTGAGTCCCTGCTTTGTCATAGCCAAGAACAGCACCAGAAAGCTACACAATAAAAAATTGTTAAAGTGTTGACTCAAACCAATTGTAATCATTGATTTCAAAAGTGTAGCCCACCCTTAGGCCGTCTAAGAAATGTTAAAACTCTCTTATAAAATGTCCCAGCAGTACTTATATTTACGATATTTTGAATTATTTTTAATAACTGAATTCGAACTAAATAGTTTTAGATTGGTAAAATAAGAAAATCTTAATCAAAATTTAAAAATATTTCGTACTTATAAAACCAAGTATAAGATGTGTATAAGATCTAACTGGCTCAGCTCTACTGGTGACCCTTTTAATGTGGGTATGAAAATTTACGTCCGAAAAAAAATTGCGTATAAATAGTAGGAAAAATACACGAAATGTTTACCATGGGATTAATCTTTCTATGGGAAAAAACATCTACCAATTAGGTTTAATTCTTAAATTACAATTCAATTAAGTCGAGGATTCTAAATGTAACGATTTCACCTTTAGATGTATATGGGCAATTTAAGAGCTATATGACTCAACTATAAATCAAATACTATAAATGTCAAAAAGCGGCATAAAAAGACCAGTAAAAGAGACATATAAAATCTTTATGACTTTAATTCATTGGAAATACTCGAACTTTTATCAATGGCCGCGAAGGTTCAGTATTCAAGCCATTTAACTACAACTCTACTGGCGTATAAGACACACCTGTGAACCAGATACCAAGAGGCATCAAAGTCAAATAAGTGAAAGATCAGTATAAGAGCCATTCACTTCCAACTTTCTTGTCGTTTTAGTCCCTTTTCAGCATTTTCCCCAAACGTTTTTCCCCCAATGGCTTATATTCACTTCGCTTGTACATTCTTATCCAGAGATCAGCATGACATCATGTTTAATGAAATCGATCGCATGAATGACCTAATAAATACAACAATAAATGAGCAATGAAAAATGCCATGAATCAACGGCCAACGAATTCAACACAATTCCACAATGGAAAATTGCAACGAGCGTTTTTTTTTTTTTGTGACATTGAACAGGGTTGCGTTTGGTGTTGGGGGAAATGGTGGTCAGAAATTTCATCAGAAACAGACGCGGTGTCGCCAGCCGCCTCCTTAATGTAGAGACACGCCTCCAACCCACTCCCCACCCCACTGGCAACTGGCATTCATTAGAATCGAGTGACGCGTTACCCGCTATGTTAATTAATCAATGGAAAATGCCGTTTTGTACATTTGTATATTTTAATCATTTTTAAATGGACTCACATTATATGCGTCAGCTGATGGCGGCTGATCGTCGCTGATTGCTGCTGACACCCACCTAATAAACACTTTGCATTTATTATGATTGGGATGGGGATGTGCTCCATGACGTCCAAAAGTGTGTGTGTGGGAATAGTGTTTATCATATTATCCACCCACAACAGGTGAGGTAAAGAAAATGAATCCGCAAGATACTCTACACTAGCTAAGAAGGCTAGTTTTGTTATTTTAGGGAAAAAGAAACAAATTTATAATACTAAAAGAAAAACGTTCGAATTATAGAGAAAACGAATTATAGAAAATACCAAATGGAATTGCAAAATAAAAAAATTTCTATACATTGAAACTTTATTAAAAAAAAGCCAGTCATAGCTTGACTTGTACCAACATCTAACGCCATCACTTTCTTTTGTGCTTGTGAGCTTGAATCCATAACAACTCGAATGCTGCTGAGCTACTGTTTCCTTGCTTAAGTAGAGTACATTAAGACCGCCTTGGCATGCAAGCAAAAATAAAATGCGATCCCAAATTCAAACAACTCTGAAATTCAGCGCAAGGCGTGTAAAGAACAGAGCCAGAGACAAAATTAAGGCTCTTCCAGGTGAAAAAAGCCCCAGGCGGAGATGGATTGGATGACAGAACCATCAAAGCATTTCCCATTAAGGCTAGACTTGTTATGATTCTGTTATTTAGTTCCAGGGTGCCTAAATGGGGGCGTTTATAATGGGGTTAAGTTACTGAAAGTCCCAAGTGGTGACCCCTGGTGGCAGTGGGTTGCACCTATAGAGTTGCTGGCTAACGAGAGCGACGAACCCTTTTTATAAGTCAAATAGGGTTGATGCCTCGGACTGGGTAAACAAATCTCTACCAAAGCAAACTGCAAAAGAAGACGGCCACCTTGGTGTGAACAACTGGAGCCAGCTCTTAAAAAGCAAGAACTATTTGTGTATTTAGTGTATTTCGCCAACGCATAAACTTAACTGGCTACTACAATAAAAATTAAAATTAACAGTAATAATTAAACTATAAGAAAAAGTTCCTAAGTACTTTCTTAACAGTAACATAGTTACTGTCGAAGTCGAACCGCATGCTAACTGGAAGACGATTATATATAAGAAGAGCTCTTAATATTGGATCATTAAGGGCATAATTGGCCCTGTGAGTCCCCACTCTGAATGGAACCATGGCACGCAAAGATCTAGGCGGAACATCGAAGGGAATTTGGGACAGTAAGTTAGCACAATAAATATTGCCTACTATAATGTCATTTAAAAACATTAAGGATGCAATTGTTCTCCTATCTTCAAGGGTAGAAATATGTATGAGGCGACATTCACAACAATTGCATCCTTACGGTGGTATGGGTTCGGAAGGAAAGCCAGAAGAAAGAATTACAGGAAATTCTGCGAGTCCTTAGAGGACACGAAAGAAGGAGCGAGATTACATAGAGAATGGCCAAGAAAAGCCCGGATGGCAACATCTCGCTCAAAAAGGGTAATGATGCCTATACAGTGAGTAGCGAAGGGAGAGTGCGTCTCTTGCTGGACACCCACTTCCCGTGAAGCATTTCCGTGGAAGAATGTGTCGACCAAGAGTACTACTACCACCCTCGTAGCTCCGACCGGGCAGAAGCCAAGAAAGTTGTGTCCGCAGGCAGTCTTGAGTGGGCAATTGGAACATTCCAACCCTTCAAATCTCCTGGACCGGATAGCATCTATCCAGCATTCCTGCAGGAAGGAAAGGACATACTCCTACCCACCCTCAGGAAGATCATCACCAGCAGTCTGGCAACTGGGTATATCCCACGTGCCTGGCGCAGAGCAAGGGTAGTCTTCATCTTCATATAACTAACCCCAAGTCCTTCAGACCCTTGACATCGTTTTACTGAAAACGATTGAAAAGCTAGCGGACAACAGCATAAGAAGCACGCTGCTAAATGAGGCACCCCTCAAACCAACACAGCACGCGTACAGAACAGGCCGTTCAACTGACACGGCATTGTATCAACTCGGGAAGATGCTCGAGAAAACAATAGAAGAAAAGGAAGTGGCTCTATGCGCCAAACTTTATCATAAACTAAGAGAAATCCGTGTAAATCACATAGACTTGACAACGATTTTTAAATGCAGAAATGCAAATATTGCTAAATACAGTTAGATTCGTAACCGTAGAACGACCAGGAAAAAAACCATGCTGATTGGGATCAATGTAACAGTTTATAAGAAAATCAAAGAGCTTAGATATATTGCTAAGTTTTGAAATTGGCCTATAGTTTGAAACATCACTTTTTGAATCCTTTTTGTGAATAGCTGAAGCTACCTTCCATTTACTTATAAATTGCCCAAGTGCAAGCGACTTGGAAAAAATCATAGTGAGAGGCTCACAAAGCTCACCAATGCAATTCTTGAGTAGGAACGAAGAAATTCCATCACTGTCTGGTTTAAAAGAGTCGTCAAAGTCGTTAATTGCTTCCAAACCGTCATCTTCCGATATGAGAATGATACCGACATTGAGAACCGAAGGAATAGAATCAAGAGTGAATTAGTCATAGCAAACACTCAAAATTGGCGCTAAAAAAGGCAGAAAACAGGTTCACTATCCCGTCGTACGCATTTGACGATAGTGAGCCAAGGCTCATATTAGATGGAACTGAGGATGTTGATCTCTTCCAGTTGATAAAACTCCAAAAATGAATTCGGATTAGTTTTTAATCGACTTTCGACTTCAGAAAAATACTGCATGTATAAAAACTTATTTAAAAACTCAAATTCACGTTTATGCAGCCGATATTTCTTCCATTAATAAAGCGCTTGTAATATTTATTTCGAAGATTTTTTAATTTTTTTTAACCCTTTGATGTACTAGGGAAGTTTGTACGAGCCATGCTTCTTTTCTTTTTTTCTTTTTTTTTATCTGAGCATTTTGAGCAACTATGTTCAAAAAGACATTAAGAAAACTATCATAACAAGTCTCCAAATTACTATTAATGCAAAGTTGCTCCCATTGCTTCGAGACTCATTCTTCGGCTACTGGTGTTATTTTGCCACACGAGGAATTGCGTCATTTTGAAGTGAGTTACAACATCAAAATCTAACCGTAACTGCAGACGGCACAACAAGTGCAGTGTGTGCAACCGACCAGTGTGACTCTTCTTCTTAATTGACCATCACAACCGATCGGGTAACATGTCCTAGCCAGCGCCAGACTTGTGTCCCCATAAAGCTCATACAGTTCATCAGTCATTTGGATGCGATCCTCGCCAACTTTCTAAGGTCCATAAATCCTCCAAAGAATCTTTCGCTCGAAAACGTCAATCGCCGCCTCATCCGCTGATGATATTACCCATGCTTCTGCGCTGTATTGCAGGACTAGGATGATCAGCGACTTGTATAGCGCTATTTTCGTTCTTCGAGAGAGGGTCTGCTCTTGCACTCCCTACTGAGCCCGACTGAGACTCGATTAGGCCCACCTCACACAGACAGCGGAGCGGAGAGTAGCATATCAGATTTGGTAAATCAAACGCACAGAGCACATAGCGAGCCCGCACACCAACAGCCTAGCTGAGCGGAGCATTTTGTATGTAAAATTCGTAAGCTCCGCTAGTTCTGCTCAGCTCCGCGTTCTGTGTGCGATGGGCCTTAGAGCAATATATATTAGAGACCTGCATGAATCGAATCAAAGTTCCCCTTGACTTTGTTTCTGATTTGAACTATCTCTGAACTTCTACTCATAGCTCACAAAATTATTGATCAGCTCAACAAAGCAACTAGATCAATCATGCTCAACTCAAATATCTCAAAGGGTTCAATGAATAGATCAAATAACTCAGAGCCTAATTGTCATTCATTTCTGAGCAAATTTAAACCAAATTAATTTTCTTTAATATAGAATTTGATGCTTGCTGGCTCTAGGTCGAGGAGTCGTTGATTGTAGTTGGAATTTGTTAATTATTGGCTTAGAGTTAATGTAGTTAGATTTTATCTTGGCGTATCCCATTTTGTTGTGGTTACTGCTTACTGCGGGCCTTCCGTTGTTGATAGAGTTGTTGGTTAGCGACCTTTCTAATTTTCTTTAATTTCGTTGTTAATTCAAAAAATATTGAGAAGAAATTGAGCAAAATTATGAAATTGCACTGGACAGTAAGTATATGTTCAATTGAAAACTGTAAAATAATTATGAGGAAATTCATGTCACAAGAGCATACACAAAATAACCCCATAATCAATCCCACAACTGGAAATGGTGCATTTGACGACTTCGTACGATCTTTTTCATACGAAACTGAAGAGGACATAATTAATCGGAAAATAAAAGCATATACGAGCAGTATGAGCAGATGTAGTGGACTTTTTGATCTGTTAAAATGGTGGGAAAACCATAAAGTCCAATTTCCCCTTCTGTACAAGCCTTTGTAGAGCCTTTTCTCAAGCCGGAAACCTCATACCAGAGAAAAGGTCCGCAATTACATCGAATGATGATATGGTGAAAAAATAATGTTTTTAAACAATAATTTAAAAAAAATAACAACGCATCTTTAATTATACTTGTGTGCGCTTTTATTATAACATAAGAATTGTGTGGGCGTGCAATCGTTCTCTACATCTGCTGATTTAACGATTGAGTTGAGAGCAAACTGGGGGAGTGCCAAAGTCTCTCTAAAGGGTGGAGCTACAGATGTACCAGGGGGTAGCGAGCATTATGCGAATATGTTGCTCTGCACCGTCTCAAGCTTGATCTGTTTTGAGTTTGATCTGTTTGGAGTCACTGGAAATTTGAGCTGACTGATTTGAACTAAAAAAACTAGGTGTGAGTGTCGTCAACACTCACGATTCTTTGATGTGAAACATGATGCTAAATTCAAGAGCTGTTTAGAACTGTTTAGTCACTGCCAAGTCACTATTTAGTCACTGTTAAGAAACTGTGAAATCACTGTCAAGTCACAGTTTAGTCACTGTCAAGTCACCGTTAAGTCACTGCGTAGTCACTTAAGCCACTGTCAAGTCACTGTTAAGAAACTGCTTAGTCACTGTTTAACCACTGTGAAGTCACTATTAAGTCATTGTTTAGTCACTGTCAAGTCACAGTTTAGTCAGTCAAGTCATTGTTCAGTCCCTGTCAAGTCACTGCATAGTCACTGGTAGCCACTGTCAAGTCACTGTTTAGTCACTGTCAAGTCACTGCTTAGTCACTGCTTAGCCACTGTCCAGTTAAGTCACTGAGTAGTCACTGTTTAATCACTGTTTAGTTACTTCCACTTTCACCCCACTTTCCCTCCTCTTTCCGCCCATTTTCACTCCTCTCTGGGACACAAAATATGCTGACGTCGGAGTTGTCACGTGACGCTGAAATCAAATTTTTCTCCTACTAAACTCTTCCGTACCGAAATTAAAGATGTTTCACATCAAAAATTGTTGACTTGATTTACTTGAACCATTTTTTTAAAACATGAATCAAAAGGCCCTTTGACTCCATTCATGCAGGGCTCTAATATATATGCAGTGTGTGGATCGTTGCTCAACTCGTGCCTCGCTGATAAGTGTGGTTTTTTTGTCACTCAAATTTCGTGCCCCCGTTGGTTCATCCAAAAGATATTGAAAAGCCTCCCACTTCTGGATTTCAAGGGCATCGTTTCTCATTTACAAAGCGCACCCAAAGAGAATTCACCAGAACTTCCCAGCCAGTCTGCGTCTTTATGACCCAAGGTAGACAGCCGATAAGCCAAGATACTATACCTTAGAGTTTGTTTTAGAGAATCCGCTTGATTGCTAGGTTAACCAGTCACTATTTTCTTACTCTCACTAAAATTTGGCTGTGCTCAAAACTTTAAAGGCAAACCTCGTATTCAAATGAAATCAAGCCAAAATATAACAAATATTCAATTAGTTTCATTTTACAGCTTTAATTAAGCATTTGGCTATTTCACAGGGTCCAGGTTTTCAGGTATCTTACAAAAACTCTGTCTCGACCTTGACCCTGACATTTGGGCATCGGCATTGTTTTTTTAATTTTCTTTTTTTTTTTTGTTCCCTATCTGTCCCAGTTGCATAATCATCATCGTCATCATCGTGCTCATTTTTGTTTTCACAAATCTCTGGCCAGCTCTCCGAGTATTTTGGCGTCTGTGCCAATGACGCCAATGACTGAATCCAAGTCTAAGAGACACACCCACCCTGGGCCAATTACGTACACCCCTTCACCTGCCCCACCCCCTCCCCCAACTCAATCAACTCATCTCTTTTTGTTTTGTTTTATTTGGTTTCATTTCAATTAATCAAAATGCATGCTTCCGTTTTCAATAGTGGCTCGTGCGAAGGGGCATACCATAAAACACTTCGTTTGGGCTTTCATTGAAATTTACGACAGGCATTTTCAGCCATTTGATTGCATTGCATTCCCATTCCCATTCCCGTTTCATGAAGATTTATGGTTTCTATTGAAAATTGACCACCATTTTGCACCTCCGTTTGAAGTTCGCCTGCGGCTAGAAATTTATTTGACATTAATTTAGGTTGGGCCCCTCTCCCCCCCTCCCCAAGACATTTCACTTGATCGATAGATCGATCGAGAATTAAGTGTACATATTTGCATTGTCTGAGCATAAATTATGGCCGGGCAGTTGGCCAAATGTACCAAAACGGAGGCACGAAGGCACGAGCGCACGTACGCTGCCAATCAGCGCAGAAGGAAAAGCGGAAAAAGGCCATTGGCTCTCTGGCAGTGCATTCTATTTATAGAAAGTCAATAAATAACCAAAAAAAAAAATAAAAAGTTGAATCTTTAATTGATGTTTTGACAAGTTAAAAGAGGCCGATTAAAAAGAATATTTTCGTGGAATTTGTGCACTGAAAGTTTGCAAAACAATCTGTATATTTTCGATTTCGATCATAGCTAGAAAACTAGATAGAAAACGAAACCAGGCCTTTTACCCTGAGGCTAGAACCATTGTGCAAACAGTATAAACTATAGTAGAAATGTGGTAATTTGGCATAAGCGGCCACAAAGAAAAGTAAGATAGTTATACCAACCAATGAGGCAAGCTGATCTCCCAAAATGCTGGTATGTTTCAGGCTGTGGTCAACGCAAGCTGGATGGTTTTTCAATCCATTTTTGTGAATCGTTTGTACCAGGTCAAAGGGCATTTCTCTCTGGCTTTTCTTCGGGTGGACCAGATAAGATGGATATGAAGATGATCTATGGCATTTATCAGGGATTCGAAAAGAGATCTGCAGAGCCAGTTTGTTGAAACCTTTGCCGAACCTTTTTTGTTTTCATTTTAGAAAAACTATAGCTGAAAGTCAAATATTGGTTTTGAAAGCATCAGTGGCGTAGATAGTTTGTAAGGGGGTGATGAATTTCATAAAATTACCTATATTTTGTTCATTAAAAAATGTTCAAAACATTTTTTAAATTTTTTTTGACCAAACTTGTTAAAACGTGCTTGATTTAAGGTAAATCAAGAATATCAAATATTTATGTTAAAGTTTAAGCACGTTTTCGGCATATTTAATAAAAAAGTTCAATTTTTACAGCGAAATTTAATTAAAGCCAGTCTTAAAAAAATTTAAAAAGGATATAGAATAAGGATAAAAAAAATCAAGAAATAATGGATTTAACCTCAGGTTAAAAATAAATAAATGAATTCGAATTCTGAATCCGGTATTTTGGTCCATTCCTCAGTTACGGCCTTTCGAAGCTCTTCAGTCGAGTTGAACTTTTGTCCGCCAGCATAAACACGACGTGCAAGGTTACTCATGTCCGGAAAACGTACTGGCCATATAAGAAGCTTGATTTTCCGCTTATTAAACGTCTTACGACTGGCCCTTGACACGAT
This sequence comes from Lordiphosa stackelbergi, assembly GCA_018904235.1. Taxonomy (NCBI): domain Eukaryota; kingdom Metazoa; phylum Arthropoda; class Insecta; order Diptera; family Drosophilidae; genus Lordiphosa; species Lordiphosa stackelbergi. The sequence goes on along the minus strand of JAEIFU010001669.1, from coordinate 18,541 downwards.
TATGGCAGCATTATCTTGCTAAAAGATTGCATCCGGGTCCGACTCTGGGTTCAAAAAGTCTACTAAAAGTTCATCCAATAAATTTAAAAGTAACCTTCTGAACTCGTGAGACCGTTAATCTTTAAGAAAATGAGCATTGACAGACATCTAATAAACAAGCCAGAAGGGATATTACGAAACGTCGAATGTCTTCGAGGGAGGAGCTTACAAATGTGGTAATCTCAGATGAGAAAGAGGTTAACTTGAATGGGTCAGATGGTTTTAGTTACTTAAGTCACGACATTAAGGCGGCTGAGCTCATTTCGACCTCCCAAACTGTATTGGCGGCTATGTGATGTTTTGGGACGCTTTTAGCCATCACAACCGTACCTCGATATGCAAGATTAGAGGTCGCAGGAATACAGGGTTGCCCATATTCGACGGACCCATGTTTTTATACACTTGAAAAGTGTATTATAATTTTGCCCAGAAGTTTGCAACGCATAGAAGGAATCATCTCCGACCACATAAAGTATATATATTCTTGATCAGCATGACGAGCTGAGTCGATGCTTTAGTTCGTCCGTCCGTCTGTCCGTCCGTCCGTCTGTCCGTCTGTCCGTCTGTCTGTTTCTACGCGAACTAGTCCCTCAGTTTTGGAGCTATCGAGCTGAAACTTTGCACAGAGTCTTCTTTTTACTGCACGCTGCTAATATGTCGGAACCGACCGGATCGGATGACTACTTCTTGTAGCTGCCATACAAATGTTCGTTCGGAAAATGGTTTTTAGTAAGAAAAACTGTTTTGTTCTCAATATTACTGCTCTCAAACACGGTCATGGGTAATATGTAATGTTTTTAAGCTGATCTAAGCGATGTTTGGTCGAAGTCTCTAACCGTTGAGACAAGCTATTTCAAGTGTATCAAAACTTCGGTACAGACGAAGTTAGCTTTGCCTTTCGTTTTTTTTTTAAAAATCAAAGAAAAAATAAAAATTTGGCGGTTGGCAATCTTAATCATTTAATTTGTTCCAAGTAGATTTGTTTACATCAATTTTTGAATATGATATCTCAAATGGCCGCCTCTGGCGTTGATGGCGTATTGTGCCCTTTTTGCAGCATTTTCCATCGATTTCGCCAACATTTCGGCCGGAATAGCGGCTATTTCTTCACGAATGTTGTCCTTGAGCTCTTCTACGGTCCTTGGCTTGTTAACGTAAACCTTTGACTTCAAATATCCCCACAAGAAGAAGTCAGGCGGCGTCAAATCGGGCGAACGCGTTGGCCAGTCCAAATCACCACTTTTCGACATCAAACGGCCCGGAAACAATTTCTTCAGAAAATCGATTGTTATGCGACTTGTGTGCGGTGGAGCGCCGTCTTGTTGAAACCAGAACTGCCTCATACGCTTTCGACGAATAATTGGCATCACAAAATTGGTCATCATGTCGCGATAACGCTCCTGGTTGATGGTAACAGCATGGCCATTTTCATTTTGGAAGAAAAACAGCCCAATGACCGTTTTCGTCACTAACGCCGCACCAAACTGTGACTTTTTCGTCATGAAGAGGCACTTCTTGAATCTCCTGAGGATTTTCAGTGGCGTAAATACGGCAATTTTGCTTATTTACGGTCCCATTCAATGGGGCAAATTTTTAATAAATATTTTAAAAAGCACGTTGAGTTTTCACAATTGACTTGTTCTGTTGAATGTAAATTTCAACTATTTCAGAGCGCTCGCGTGGCGTGTATTGTTCCATGGTAAAAATCTGCTTGGACTGACGCTTCAAACGCGGTATGTCATTAAGCGGTCGAAAGTCCGAATGGGCAACCCTGTACAGAGGGCTATTTAAACTCATTGGATGAAGTGGTAATTATCTTTTTGGAGCCATAGCCGGACCCGGACACCATCTTTCAGCAAGATAATGCGCCCATTCTCGTTTTAAGGTCCATTCGTGGGTGGTTCAATAAGAAAAATATCCAGCTTTTAGTATGTCCAGCACGTTCGCCGGACATGAATCCAACTTAAAACATGTGGGGTAACCTTGCACGTCGTGTTTATGCTGGCGGACGAAAGTTCAACTCGACTGAAGAGCTTCGAAAGGCTGTTACTGAGGAATGGGCCAAAATACCGGGTTTAGAGTTCGAATGCATGATTGGCGCCATCCGGTTAGGTATTTTCGAGCTCATTAATAAGCCTGGAGACTAAATCCATTATTAATTGATATTTTATTATCCTTATTCTGTGTCCTTTATAATTGTTTTTAAGACTGGCTTTAATTAAATTTCGCAGTAAAGATTGAACTTTTTATATAAAAATGCAAAAAACGTGCTTTAACTTTAATATAAATATTTGATATTGTTGATTTACCTTAAATCAAGCACGTTTTAATTATTTTGGTAAAAAAATGTTTATAACATGTTTTAAACATCTTGTTGTCAAATGCCAATAAATAATGAAAATATATATTTGAAAAGATATATTTGAACCACTAAGGGCCATTTTCTCAAAAGTTGCGGTTGATAATGGATCAGGTTGATGCATCGAAAAGGCCAAAAGGGAACAAGTTTATGGGCTGGTGGGCCTTGTTGAGTCAAACAAAAAATATTTTGGAGAACAAGAAAAGTGATACGGCGGCATGGAAACAGTAGCCGGGCAAAGACTTAGAGCTTATCGCGCTTGAAGAGCCTTACGGTGGCGGCACGTCTAGCTAGAAGGGGATCCCAAGCCCCAGGATTGGCAAATGAGGTTAATAATGATTGTACAATTTTATTTATGATATTCAATCTTAAAAATATTTAATTGACTTTTAAAATTTTAGCACAAATCAATCAGTCTTTGTGTGTTCATGAAAGCCAGTAATGCCTTAGCGTGGGACACATGAATAACTGCAAGAAGTCGCCTGCAATGATGAGAAAGCTACCACTTGCACTGAGATCGCAGGGCCAGTTGATGTCTAGTCCTAGCATTATTAACATGCTGAACTTGTCAATCTGAATCGTTAAAAAAAAAATTGGCTTAATCACCATTATTAAAAAAACACAAGATTACAAATTATTAAAGGGCATAGCAGAATAAGCATACAAAAAACTGCCCCCACTCCGATCAGCACCAAAATTAAATATGTTGTTACCATCAATGAGAAACTCACTCTCCTAAATTTTTAGTCCTCTAATCGCTATTGGAGTAGAGTTATGAGGGCGGAAAGATTAATCAAAAAACTCGTTTATCTTAAGAACCGCTTAACCGATTTGGATGGTCTTAATATATGTTGGAAGTGTCCACAGCACACTTCAAAAATTATTTTGCACATTTTTATTGCCAATTCTTTGGCCCAAAAAATTAATGAAATTTTCAAATAATTCTTTTACGGTGTTAGCCTTTTGCGACACCGACAGTTTTTTGCTGGTTTTTTCATCAAAAGGTCCCTAACAACATATAATTTTTGCAAACACATCCCAAGGGTACCTCATGGTGAAAAATAATTAAACGTTAAATCAGTACTTTTCATTAATATTTTATACATGTAAAGCACACTGTGCAGTTTGACAACTAAAAAAAAAAAAAAAAAAAATTTAAAGGGGAAATAGTCGATACTTTCGGTCGACGGAGTTGATTTGAATTAACTGTTATTGAATATAGAATAACCATATTTATTAAATGGATTCAGATTCAGATTCTTCGACTTCATCATTCGAAGTTCCAATTAAACGAAATAAAGCTGATGTGGAGTACGTGGAAATTTCAATACCAAGAACTGTGGCGACCCATAAATATTGCTGTCTGTGTTCTTCCATGAAAAACATAACTACTGTTCCTGTGGAAGCACGAATGCAATGCTTGTCCAAGAGGAAAATATTCACTCCGTATGGAAACAAGTGTTGCAAAACTCATCTTATTAAAAAGCACTTTTGCAAAGAGGATCTTGATAATGTGAAAGTGCAATGTAATATTTCAAGTCTCAGAGTAACTGATTTCACCAGGATGGTGGAAACTTTCGGCTTGAAAATTGATGGATCCTTGTTCAAGAAATTGCAAAACTTTGGCATTTCGGACCAGCATATTCAAGTATTCACAGGACTCTGTTGGGACAATCTCATTGAGCTGACTGACATGATGGTTTCCCTGAGGAATAGGAAGTCGCGGACCATTATGCAAGCCCTTGTTGTGTTTCTTTTCAAGCTCCGAACCGGAAATTCAAACAGGATATTAGCTTCTATTCTGGATATAGAACATGAACAGACGATTTCAGATTACTGGCATAAAATCACGCGCTGAATCCGAATATGGAGCTTATAAATTTCTCAGTAGAACAGATTTCGAGATAATCCCAAATTACCGTTTTTCGCATTTTTGAAAAAGGACCTCTCACTTAATTTCAAATATCTCAATTATGAAATAACTTATGAACAAGTTTTGTACACCAAATTAAAGCTAATAAAATTATCTTTCAATCGTTCATACATCATTTTATTGTCAAATTTGTGGTGTAGCTGCTAATTACAAAGATATCGAGAATTTTGTTTCATTTTTATCGAAAATTTGAAAAAACCGTAAATTACACCGTTATTTTCACCAAGAAAAAAATTATTTAAAATTTCTTTCTCTTTTGGATGATGATGTAACCTAATGTATAACAAATTCAAAAAGTGTTCATACATCGAAATCTGTTGGAAATTGTAGAAGTTATTAGCATTTATCTAAAAAATGAGCAATTTCAGTTTTACCGTTCAAGTGGTATTAAAAATGTCTATGGTCCATTTTGTTCCGCCGTTTGTGTGCACAGTTTTCCTCACGCGTAAGAAACCAACAAAAGTCACCCATCATGGCCTCATCCCAAAATCCTTGATAGCGGCGTTCCATACTCTTCATATCCTGATGAAATCGTTCACCATGCTCATCACTCTCATCGCCGAGGTTTTCAGGAAAGAAATCCAAATGAGAATCCAAAAAATTAAGTTTAAACGACATTTTTACTCCTGTTTGCCATACAATGTGCAGCGTTTGAATACAATGAAAAGTTTAATATAATATACAAACTTTACCTATTTTCTCATAATTTCTTATTAAATGTGCGACGACTTCCTTATAGTTAGGACTTCTGAAATTTCCAAGAAATGAAGTGACAACACAACGGAACGAATTCCATGCGTCCTCCTCATCCTTGGACCACATTAAATTGAATTGAGAGTCCTCGAAAAGTTTTTTAATTTGCGGCCCAACAAACACACCCTCTTTGATCTTTGCCTCTGATAGGTAAGAGAACACACTCTTCACATATGCAAATGCATCACCGTCTTTTTGTAGAGCCTTCACAAAATTTTTAAATAAACCCAGTGTTATATGAAGGCCCTTCATTGAAGGGGAGGCAGTATAATTTGCTCCTTGCTGACAAGTGGCTCGAACTTTACATTTTCTTGGCCAACTATGTAATTCGTTCTGACCGGCCATTCTTTTCGAACGTAGTGCTCGTGGCGTGCTCGACTGTCCCATTTGCACAAAAAAACACATGTGTTTGGTATATCCTTGTTGCAATCCTGAAACTATTGCAACAACTTTGAGGTCTGCGCAAATTTTCCAGTAATGTTCCTTGTAGTTAATAAAATCAAGCAATATGGCCATTGATTCATATAATTCTTTTATATTAACGGCATGCGCTAGCGGTATCGAAGGCTTGATGTTTCCCTGGTGCAACAATACAGCTTTTAGACTGAGCTTGCAACCGTCGATAAACAAACGCCATTCGACTGGATCATACGGCTCGTTTAACTTCTCAAATAAACCACACACATCATTGCAATAACAAATATTCTTTTTTCGAGTAATACTTAGCATAGCGCTTTTGACGATCTCTATCGTACGTTATTTTGACATCATCCTTTAACAAATTAAGTTCTAGCAAACGTGATGCTAAAATTTCCGATTTTTCTTTTGAAAGATCTAGATCCTTATTAGATCGTTTAGTTCACTTTGGCAGAAGGGATTTCGCTCTTTTGCGTGTTCTTGATAGTTTTCTAAGTCATCGGCTGATTCAGATGAGTCATGCTGTTCAGTTACCTAGGAGCCGGACCAAAATCATTGTACAACGGATCAACTAGTGTCTGTGCTGAACTCTAAAAGCTTTTCAACAAATTCAAATACTGTGCACACAAACGGGGGAGCAAAACGGACCATAGACATTTTTAATACCACTTGAACGGTAAAACTGAAATTGCTCATTTTTTAGATAAATGCTAATAACTTCTACAATTTCCAACAGATTTCGATGTATGAACACTTTTTGAATTTGTTATACATTAGGTTACATCATCCAAAAGAGAAAGAAATTTTAAAAAATTTTTTTCTTGGTGAAAATAACGGTGTAATTTACGGTTTTTTCAAATTTTCGATAAAAATGAAACAAAATTCTCGATATCTTTGTAATTAGCAGCTACACCACAAATTTGACAATAAAATGATGTATGAACGATTGAAAGATAATTTTATTAGCTTTAATTTGGTGTACAAAACTTGTTCATAAGTTATTTCATAATTGAGATATTTGAAATTAAGTGAGAGGTCCTTTTTCAAAAATGCGAAAAACGGTAATTTGGGATTATCTCGAAATCTGTTCTACTGAGAAATTTATAAGCTCCATATTCGGATTCAGCGCGTGATTTTACATAAGGAGTGACATCAAATTGTAGAGGATGAAAAATCGTGTTAACTTGTGTTAAAGGTAATTTAAATAAATGTCAGTCAAATTTTATGCATCGTTCATAGAATGAACAAATTGAGATAAAAATAGGATATAGCTGACCCATTTTCTCTCATGAAATCGCTAGGAACAGGGAATATTATATTATTGTTTACTCACATATGGTCGAGGCTCGTTGTCTTCTACAAAAATACCTGTACAGAAATCGCCATTTCAAGCACGAAATGCAAATCACTCACATAGCCAATATGCCTAATAGCGTTGCTCAGTTCAATCAAAATCGCAAGTTAATTTGCCTGATCCCTCCCCTTAGCCATCTCCATTCAAGCCACCATTAACAATTATAGTCCGATTACGCATACGACACGTTGTCCACTTGTTGTAAAAATGTTACAAACTCATAAAATGCTAAAAGGCTAAACGACTTTGTCTCTCTCCCTCTCTCTCTCTCTCTCTCTCTGTCGTTTTTTATGCGTTTTTGATGATGTGTGATATATGACACGCAATGGAAATGGCAACAACAATTATTATGCAAATGCGACGTTTGGTTTTATGGGCCATTAAAGACCTCCCCACCTTCCCCCCGACTAGCAGCAAACATTGTGGCAGGCAAATTAATTGAAGCTAATTGCTAGGCAAAGGAGGGGGAGGAAAGCGGCGGACCACACGTGCTGGAGTTGCGGCTGCAACCCGGAAGATGAGGCCTAGGAACGCATTCCGCTGACTGCCGACTGCTGACTGCTGAATGTTGATTAAAGCCAGTGGCCAACAATAAATGCAACTTCATTGAAGTTAATCAGCCATCAGCCGCAACATCAGCAGTCGCTGAACTCAAACACAAAACAAATTATCAAATTGAATGAGGCGAGCGAGGGAGGGGCTTGAGGGTGAACTTTTTAATTTGGTTCGAATGGCTGTTTCGCCTTGTTTCTAATTTATTGGAATTTATTGTTCGCTCCGACTTGAGACATGCATATTTATGCTCTTCTCAACCAACAACAGCAGCAACAACAACAAAAAAACTGCATTAAAGTCGAAGATGAAGGCAGCCCGATAATGCCGTTTGAATTGAAATTGAAATGACTTTGTTGCAATGTCAGTCAGTCAGTCAGTCGGTCCAACGTTGGAGCAATCAAAATCACATTTCGTTGTGTGTGTGTGCTTGGCGCCATCAACAGACAATGGATTTATATTATGGGCCCCCTGCATAATGATGATGATGATGATTATGAGAGAATTAGGAATTAAGAAGAATTTGTAATAATGCCACGAGCACAATTTATTTTATTTTAATTTTTACTCCAAAACATATTAAGGTAAGAAGCTGCGCGCATCTTTCTTTGGTTCTTCTTCAAATGACGTCGTTCAAGTGGCAACCCTTGACACTTTGGCACTCTGATTGTTTTGTCATTTGATTGATTTATACATATTATATGCATAGTTTGACTTGTGCTCAGTTTTTTGCATATTTGCCACATAAAAGCTGTTCACTGCAATTGCCCGATTACGTGGCCATTGTCTGAGTGTGTTTCTGATTTTGATTTATTTCTGATTCGTTTGTGATGATGATTAATTGTTTTGGTGAATGTCAATTGTCGCCATCTCTCGGTAAACGACGTTGACTTTGTCCTGCTTCCCGCCCAGTTGTGGTCACACCCACACATTGTAAATCTCGCGTGTCAGACACGCCCCAAAGTAGCTTACTGCTAAACAAAAAAATGTCATTTAAATATGTTAACAAATATTAACAAAATTTATATACTTTTACAAAACTGATCCAGTGCCCAGGCTAATCGTTGATCACCCAAAAATTACCCAATAAATGGAAAAGAAAAAGTTTCAATATTTTTTAAAGTGAACTCCAGCAATCGTGCCAGGTGTCAGCAGCAAGGCAAATGTATAAAAAACAAGTAAGAAAGTCGTTCAAGCCCAACTGTAATATACTTTGTACCTGCAGTAGCAGCGCTGCGGCAGCGAACTATCTTTTGATCATATCTTGACCAATAGATGGTGCCACTATCTTTCTTTGAACACTACTGTGAGAGAGAGGTTGCTTGAAGTGGTCGCAGGAACTTGGGATCCATCTGGGCATTTCCATTCTGTCGAACGTGACCGTCGTACAAATTAAAAATGAAAAGAACAAAAGTCAAAATAAGACGAACTTCCAATTTGTTTTTTACTTTATAATGTGGCTCAAAAAATGGACTGAAATTCAAAAACTAGGTATTGGAAAAAAGAAGCAAGAAATTGATCCTGAAGTTGATGTCAATAAACTCAACAAACAGTTTGTTACTCTACCAGAAATCCCCGAAGTCTTTCATAATACGTACCTGGGAAGTGCACCATACAACGACTGTGATAATAGCTTTAACTTTAGATGTGTAAGTCAATGTGATGTCCTTGAATGTATTCTTAAAATTAAATCTAATGCAGTTGGACTTGACGAAATGAACCCAAAATTTATAAAAATTCTTCTCCCTAAAATCTTGCCCCACTTAACTCATGTGCTCAATACATCACTTACAACTTCTGTCTTCCCTGCGATATGGAAATCTGCCAAAATAGTTGCTATCCTAAAGCCGGACAATAACTATCGACCGATAGCTATATTGCCATACCTATCAAAAGTTTTGGAACATCTTATGGTAGATCAAATCTGAATCCACATGTCTGACACTTCGCTGTTAAATGAAAAGCAATCCGGCTATAGAAAGAATAGAAGTTGCACAACAGCTATTTTAAATGTGGTTGAAGATATTCAAAGTGAGTTGGATGATGGCAAAGGGACCCCCCTCTCCTTCCCCGATAACATCCAAGGCTTTTTGTGCTGTAAATCACGATATACAGGGTTGCCCATATTCGACGGACCCATGTTTTTTTAAAAAATCAAAAGAAAAAAAAGAAAAATGGGGTTGGTAATCTAGGGTAATCATTTAATTTGTTCCAAGTAGATTTGTTTACATCAATTTTTGAATATGATATCTCTCAAATGGCCGCCTCTGGCGTTGATGGCGTATTGTGCCCTTTTTGCAGCATTTTCCATCGATTTCGCCAACATTTCGGCCGGAATAGCGGCTATTTCTTCACGAATGTTGTCCTTGAGCTCTTCTACGGTCCTTGGCTTGTTAACGTAAACCTTTGACTTCAAATATCCCCACAAGAAGAAGTCAGGCGGCGTCAAATCGGGCGAACGCGGTGGCCAGTCCAAATCACCACTTTTCGACATCAAACGGCCCGGAAACAATTTCTTCAGAAAATCGATTGTTATGCGACTTGTGTGCGGTGGAGCGCCGTCTTGTTGAAACCAGAACTGCCTCATACGCTTTCGACGAATAATTGGCATCACAAAATTGGTCATCATGTCGCGATAACGCTCCTGGTTGATGGTAACAGCATGGCCATTTTCATTTGGAAGAAAAACGGCCCAATGACCGTTTTCGCACTAACGCCGCACCAAACTGTGACTTTTTCGTCATGAAGAGGCACTTCTTGAATCTCCTGAGGATTTTCAGTGGCGTAAATACGGCAATTTTGCTTATTTACGGTCCCATTCAATGTGAAATGTGAAAATGTGAAATTTTTTAAAAGCACGTTGAGTTTTCACAATTGACTTGTTCTGTTGAATGTAAATTTCAACTATTTCAGAGCGCTCGCGTGGCGTGTATTGTTCCATGGTAAAAATCTGCTTGGACTGACGCTTCAAACGCGGTATGTCATTAAGCGATCTAACATCTCTGTCAAAAGTTATGGCGTTGCCAGATGGGTCCGTCGAATATGGACAACCCTGTATTTGAAATCTTATCTGCCTCAAGGCTCTGTCCTCGGCCCTTTACTGTTTACCATATATGTTAATGATTTGCCAAATATTTTGTGTAATAGTAATTGTCATATGTACGCAGACGATGTCCAGTTATATGTTAGCCGTCCACTAGATAAATTAGATGAATGTATTGATGTTTGTAATAGTGAGTTAATGAAGATCTCAGGCTGGGCAAAAAAAAAATGGTCTCTGTCTAAACCCGTCCAAATCCAAATGTTTGGTTATAAAATAAAAAAGCTCCTTACACAAGCAACTTACGACCCCTTTTAATTGAAAATTCGCCATTAAAATATGCGGAAGAAGCAAGAAATTTGGGTTTTCATTTCAATAGAAATCTTAACTTTAACACACATATAGTGAAAGCTGTGGGAAGAACGTATGGCGTGTTAGGAAAGTTAAATCTGTCCCAACAATATCTCCCTACCAATACTCGCCTACAAAAAGCAAAAGCATTTCTTTTACCCACCCTTTTCTATGGCATCGAAGTGTTTGCAAACTGTGATTCCTTAAATTCTGACAAACTGAAAGTTGCACATAACGACATTGCCCGATATGTTTATGGAATAAAACGCAGAGACCACGTATCCAGCTACTCAACAAAATTATTTGACCTTTCTCTTAACTCATGGACCAACTTCAGGGTGTTAATACAACTGCACAAAATTATCTATAAAAGAGGGGGGGAGGGTTGGATTGTAGAAGAGAAAGGAGACTGGAAGAATAAAACCACTCATCTCTAGAAGAGGAAAAAAAGAGAGAAAACAAAGGGGGGGGAGGGGGAAAGAAACAAAGAGGGAGAAAAAGAAGCACTTGTACCTCTTTGAAAAACTCTGAGTTCTCAACATACAGACAGACGGAGGAGAGGAAGAGGAAAGGTAAAGAGGGGAGGAAAGAAAAAATAAGGGGAAAGAGGAAAAGAGATAAAAAGAGAAGAAAAAAAGAGAAGACGAATAAATAATTTAGTTATACCAAGGCACAAACTTCTTATATCTGAAAGATAATTTGGAACCAATTACCAAACTTCCTAAAATGCATTAGCGGCGCGACGCAATTTCAAAATCAACTAAAAACATATCTTATAAATCAAGCTTCTTAATATTGCATGTAACGAGTAGGGAAATAGGGAAACCGATAGGGAATAATAGAATAAGTTATATAGGAATATTAATACAAAATAATAATAATGAAATTAAAATAAATTTAAATTTAATGATCGTTATATCAGATAAGTCAGATTATGTTTGTCAATGTTAATTCTGTATATTTTGTGACTAGTGCATTAATTTATAAGTTTATCTTGTAGCACTAGGAAATGCCAAAAAAAACTAAAAAAAAAATTTTTTTTAATTAGTGCTAAAGTGTATAGAAAGTGAAATTCGGTTTCTAATATATTGACAAAATTGGAAGCGATTCTAACTTGAAAAAAAAAAGTGGATTTCGGGCGCAGCAATATAAAGACAAAGTTTGACGAAACCTGACCCAAAAACAAAGCCCAAATATTTTTAATCTTATGAATGAATAGTTCTTTGAAATGTATTATATTTGACTCAAAAATCTTTGTTTTTTTTTTAAATAAAGATTTATCTTTGTCGATACGTGACATGTCGAAAGTGAAATTTTTTCCTAGTATGAATCAAGTGAAAAAATTTTATTTATATATTCATGAATTTGAGTTTACTTAATAACTATCTATATACCCGGCGTCTCTTGGGTCCTTTGAATTCTGTTTATAGGTTTCTTTCACAATATTCAAAAAATATACCATAATTAATCTGGTTTAAGCTGGTTTGGACCCGTTCTTGAAACAGAAAACTGTATAGCTCAATATTTCCAAGATACAAGCCGCTTTTCAAGTTGATAGCTTACATAATTTCTGAGATCAGGCTCTTAAACACTTTTAAACCGTTTAAATCGGGTTTTGAACCGCGAAAAACAATCTACTCTACATTTCCAACATAAAATCATAGTTGTAAGTTAAAAGCCTAAGTTATTCTTTGGATATGAATTTGAACTTCCTTTGAACTGGGTTGAGGAGCTTACGAACCGGTTTACAATCTTGGGACATAATCCATAACTCTTTCCTGAACGACTTGAACACACTGTAAAAATTTTATAAAGATTCGCTTAGCGCTTTAGACGCCCATAAGAAACATTAAGAGGTAAGAACTATTTTTAGTCATAAAATTTTACACATACGATGTCGAACGTGACCAAGTTTGGACGGCTTAAATACATTAAAGTAAATGTTATTTAAATTGTGTTTTTCTTTATTAAATTGCTTACTTTAAAATCAGTTTGTGGTAAATTTTGGGCGCACTTACTCATTTGATTTGCGACACACTGATAAACAATGATGTTTTTTAATGTCGAACGTGACATTGAAAAGTGGACAAAAACAACTCTTTGCGTTTTTATATGCTCATCATGGGTAATTAATATGTGTTTAAATGAGCTAAATTAGTTGAATTTGAATGTTTCTGAACGATAAAATGATAAGGTAAAGATTTTTCAAGAACATTTATTTTCTTGGTCTCGGTGGACCTTTTTTGGAAAAGCCAATATGTTGTTGAAATGTTTGAGTGACTTTTTTGACGTGAAGACAGTAACTGGATGTCGTCGGGTTGACTGAACACGTGTGCTGGGCGTCTGAAGCTAATGTCGAAGCATTTGGCGCATTATGCACGACCCCAATTCACAACCTTTTATACGAAGCCAACCTTATGCCAATAGAAATCAGGATTACCCAAGTCATTTACAAAAACTCCAATATCATCCTAAACTCCAGGCATTCTCCAATAGAAGACACTTACAAAAGAATCATCAAGTCTAAAAGGACACCTAGGATTCCCTCAGCTTTACACAACACAGTAAACCTCTGCAAGATAGACAACTTACCAATATCGCCCTTCAACATCAAAAGGCAATCTATTCCCCCCCGGGCCATCAGGACCCCCATTAGTAGTAGTAGTCTTTATTATTATGAAATTTTCAGATTTTCATTGTAACATAAATTTGTGGCGACATTAAAAGACATGTTTGGAGTTATACTAAAGGCTTGGTGTATAAACCGTCAGCCTGATCCTCATACCATCCTCATGCTAGTACTACACACGGCTGCCAAGCTCGTCGCAAGATACCGCATCGTTCCCAGCATAAAGATGGATTAAAGATCCCGCTTCAATTGTTTTTACTCTAATTAATACTATTTAGATTATTATAAATTATTATTATTATACTATCGTTTTCTTTTTTATTTTTTTTTATATTTTTAAAACCTATAATTTTTAAAAAATCCTCCGCTACAATTCTGTGCCGGTACCTTAATGCTGCACAACGTAAGAGGAGAGCAACGTTCAATTTGCTCCATTTAGTAGTTCCAAGATCATATCTCTTCCAAAAGCTGTTCCCCCAAAGTACAATTGCCTCGTCTCTGCTAAAATGGGACAGTCTACAAGAAAGTGCATAATATCCTCACGCACCCTCATATTACAAAGCGAGCCGTTTCCATTCCTTATGAGGTATGAAATTAAGTGTCAGGATCTCACCACGCGCCATAAAAATTATTCTGATTTGATCGATTGTGATTCATCCGAGAAGTAGTTCATTGCTCCAAGCTCGTAATTTAGTTCCTTTCCTAGCAGGCGAACGGAGCTGCAATGCGCCTCCTTATAAATTCGTCCCTGTAGCTCTCACCCATCCTAAGTACAATTCGGTCTGACCACCGTGCCTATTCCATAGTGTCGTCCAAACGTAAAGGTACGGATAGCTTTTCCGCCAGGTTTTTCCCTTCTTTGAAAATTTTGTATTTGTTCTCGCAGTAAATACGAAGATACAATCTTTGGAAGTCGGTGATCGGGCATACGCATTACCTTTTGCATGTACTTAAGTGGATGTCTGCTGTGTATACATGAAGAGGCGAAAGTGCAGTGTCCAGATATATCATTCTGTTTGGCGTACACTGAGGGCAAGCGGAACAATCTTTTTATAAAATACCTTAAAAGACATTCTACTTCGTCGAAGTGGTACAACCCCCACACTTGAGCGCCATAGGTCATAATGGACCTCACCGCTGCTGTAAAGAGTTTGTATTTTATGCTAGTAGGCACGTCCTTTTTTGCCAAGCAACGTTTTCCAAGTACAATTGATGCCTACTTTGGATTCTGCTAGTTTTTTGTTAGATGCATTATAACATCTCTACATACCAGCCTAAAAACCGAAACCCCCCTGAAATATACCAATCGAAATTTTTAGAAATACAGGACTCCCTTAAAGACCACAACTTTTTATTTACCGACGGTTCAAAGTCATGCTCAGGCATATCCTACAGCGTTACCACCGTGAACCGTATAATCTCATCTCAACTTCTCCCTAACTTCTCTTCAATTCTCACTGCAGAAATCGCAGCCATCTTGACTGCCTGCAAATTCGGAAGCAATAAAAGAGGCAAATTCGCTATATGCACTGACTCTCTATCCGCTCTCAAAGCAATAGCCAACTACAACAATACCGATTTCTACCCCTCTGCAATAAGAAACATAATTCACGCCAAATACAACAAATTTACTCTAATATGGGTACCCGGGCACTGTAACATCCCAGGGAACGAAATGGCTGCTCAAGCAGCAAAAAACGCCCCCACGTTTCCCCTTATTGCAGAAAGCATTCTTAACTCACACGACCTACGAAAACACATGAAAAAAATAGAGGGAAGCTAACTTCGGCTGTACCGAAGTTTATATACCCTTGGAGCATGATATATGTGGCCAGTTTGATATATGGCTATACGATATATTCATCAAAAAAGTGTTTCTCACTAGAACTACATTTTGGACCGATCGTTCCTATGGCAGCTATATGCTATAGTCATCCGATTTAAATCAAACTTGACAAAATTGTGTGGTAGTATATAATATAGATCTGTCCAAAGTGGGAGCGATAGCATTGAAAACAAAAAAGTTTTTCTCACTATGACTTTTTTTCAGACCTATCTTTTGTATGGCAGCTATACTATATAGTTGTCCGATTTTGATAAATCTCGGTGAAATTATGTGAAATCATAGAAAACTTATAAATACGGGGGTTGGGAGCGATAGCATTGAAAACAAAAAGTTTTTCTCACTAAAACTACTTTTTCAACCGATCGTTCCTATGGCAGCTATATGCTATAGTCATCCGATCCGGCCGGTTCCGACAAATGTGCAGCGTATTTATACCAAAAGACTTCGTGCATAGTTTGGTTGAGATAGCTTTAAAACTGACGGAGGAGATAGCATAGAAACAGACGGACAGACAGACGGACAGACGGACATGGCTATATCAACTCAGCTCGTCATGCTGATCAAGAATATATATACTTTATGTGGTCGGAGATGTTTCCTTCTGTGCGTTACAAACATCCGGACAATTTTAATATACCCTCTCCAAGGGTATAAAAATCTGTCTTAAATACAAGAGAACGATCTTCGCGAACACTTCGCAACATTACAAAACAATCAATCCGAATGGAACAAACCCTCAAGAGTACAAAAATTACGAAATTATACACTCGCGTCTCGACGCTATTAAACTCGCAAGAATACGCCTAGGTCATACCCTACCTACCCATAAGCACATTATCGAGAAGAGTGCAGCACCCAACTGCCAACTCTGCCTTAACTATCGTTCATATAATTTTAGAATGCTCCAATTTCCAAACCCAAAGAACCTTACACCTAGGTCAAGTCCCACTAGAACCATTCTCATACCACAACTCCGCACAAACAATTAATTTCCTCAAGTCCATAAACCTTTACCACGACATATGAAATCAAAAAAAAAAAAAATTAATAAATAAAACAAAATAAATCTAACATGTCATTCCAAATCTACTCACATATAAGCCCTAAACCAATGTATCTATTTTCAGAAAGCACGTATTATTTACGAAAACATAAACCACAAAAAAAAAAAAACCTAAATATAAGCAACCAACAATATATATGTATTGATGATCTACCACCAGCCTAAGGCCCTAAGCATTTTCACCACACAATTTGCAATTACATAACAAAAAAAAAAAAAAAAGAAAAAAAAAAAATATAAATAAAAACTCACTAAAATTCCGACCAACATCTATAAATTTATCCGATCCGTTCGGTCAATGCGAAAAAAAATTACAAAGTCAGTCGATACTCCAAAATGATATTTGCGTAAAACAGACAGCAGACGGACAGACGGACGGACACTAATCGACTCGCTCGTCTCTTTTTTTTGATATTCTTCCATCGTTCACACTCAAATATAATAACTTTTCAGTTTAAACAAAATTTTTTTTTTCAAAGTAACATTTATGCTCGCCACGTTAATATTTTTTTAATACAGATATTTAGTTAATCGTCCCGCAAAAGTGCACAGAATGTGTCACAGAAAGGGCAGAGATAGTCTGTGTGTTTTGTTTAGATGTAAGTGACATAAAAAGGGGGGAGTATTGAGCACCGATAGTTGTTAGTGTTGTAGAACTAGTTAGATGAACTGGATCTGTGATTAGAGCTGGATAAACTGGGCCACAACTGGCCGCTGGTTGAACTGGAACTGCCAAACTACCATTAGAGCAAGCCCTGTAGGCCAAGTGTGCGGTCCAACTTTTATCCATTTGTCTCCCATCACGATGAATTTATCATTCTCGAAATTTATTTTTATTTTTTTTAATTCTTAAAGTAATTTCTATCTAAATATATCATATCAGAATTGTGAAGATGTAGATACCACCTGCAGTAACCATATCTTACTGAATCTAGGAGTCATGTGGCTTACTAGGATAATTTTTTCCAGATAGTCCACTCGGCCTAAAATTAGCTCACACAGAGACAAAAGGATCAAATTGATGCCGATATTCGCCAGATTAAATGAAAAAAAATATCAATATTTTCATTTCATTTTGACAAGAAAATAATATCTTTCGATCCAAAATAATATCATTCACGTAAATTAATATTAAATAGTTTGAGAATGATACTAAAATATTAATATGACATGTAACAAAGTTTCGATTTGAATTTTTGACATATCAATTTGATTTTTTGCATATCGGTTTAGAATTGATATGAAAAATATCATATCATTACCAGCATACATATTACATATAAAATTTAGCATGAACATTAGAAACCCAAAAAAAAATTTTGTTTGCAAATTTTTGAGATTTTTGTCAGATTTTTCGAAAGACGTTTAGAGGTCGCACAAATCGTATTTCAAAATGGGGTTTTCCATTAATTTTTTTATTTCTATGACATGGTCAATAACCACGATTTTCTTAGTTTTCAAATCAACATTTAAAGAAAATGATATTATATATGTTACCATATATTACTTTTAAGAACATAAACCATGAGTTTAGGATTTGCATTTGCTTGTTTAGGTACCATAAATTAAATTTTTCCTGAATTTTTCATAAATTTTGTAAAAAATCGCATTATAACTTTTCAAATTTCTATGAAAACTAAAAACTAAGGGGATGCAGTTTCTAAAGATGGTTAAATTTTTTAAAAATCAACTAAGAATTTTAAATTTACTCTACTGCATAGTGTTATACTCTTTAAAGCTTTGTACTCTTTTATGAAATTAATAATATTAAAAGATGTTTGCCAGTTTTGCATCAGATTTGCTTTATACTTTGAATCTCTGATATTTTTCGCGTTTACTTATTTTTTTCCTACTTAGTTGTTTAGTCCAGTATTCCTGCTATTTTGTTCTTTTGCGGAGAGTTCATGCAACGTACAAACACTAAAAAACCCCGAATAAGACCCTGAATTATGACAAAAGATACCTCTCACGCATCACCTCAAACCCAGTTGTTCAAATGAAGCCTCGGTTTTACGGGTACTTTTGTACTTGCAACATTACTAAATAAATGGTACTCGACAGTCAAAAACCGCGAGTTGGAGCAATACCTTAGACTCTCCCATAAATCAATTTTAAATAGGCCATAAACCAGAACTAATAATATAGATCTGCGTTTTCAGTTTTGTCAACGAAGACTGGTTCGCGGTTCATATGCAATTTTGTACT